>SJYA01000950.1:0-192157 GCA_006410615.1 Neotragus moschatus
AGGGGACAACAGAGGATGAGATGGCTGGATGGCATCACTGACTCTATGGATGTGAGTTTGAGTGAACTCTGGAAGATGGTGATGGACACGGAGGCCTGGTGTGCTGTGATTCATGGGGTCAGAAAGAGTCGGATACGACTGAGTGACTGAACTGAATTGATGTCCTATAAGAGCTATCCAACTCTACTCCTTTTTTTTAGTATGAATATTCAATTCTTTTTTGCTGTAATTACACTATAAAATCACCTTGAACTTTTCATTTGACTAGAGGAAAATGAGGTGGATTTGATTTCCTCATCTATTACTAACTTTGAGAACTGGACAAACTGAATTTACCCTTGAGATTTAAGCTTCTCTTTCATAATGAAAAGACAGCCTTTACAAACTACATTAAGGTTGGCGTGCAAAATTGAACAACAATAATTATTGATACTATACAGATTATTTACTATAGTTACTAGATATGTTATTTACAACTCACAGAGAGGTGATATAATCCCTCAAGCATCCATTCATTTTTATCCTTGGTAATAATTTTTTTTTTTAACTACCTTTATTATCATCAGTAATATATTTTCCGGATTTGATTGGAAGTTCACATGGGCTTCCCTGATAGCTCAGTTGGCAAAGAATCCACCTGCAATGCAGGAGATCTGGGTTTGATCCCTGGTTTATAAATATTTTCCTGGAGAAGGGAAAGGCTATCCACTACAGTATTCTGGCATGGAGAATTTCATTGACTATATAGTCCATGGGGTTACAAAGAAACAGACATGACTGAACAACTTTCACTTTTCAAAAGTTAATATAAATAAGGATGTGTGAGTAATTAAAATAATTCAATTTATTTCCAAGAAACTCAAGTAGCTAAACTATCATTTAACTCTATTCTTTTAAGTTTTCTTTGAAATTCTTCCACTTCTTCCTGGCATTAATGAGGAAGGATATTTGTGAGAAATTCTGTATATCTTCACTAATGATCTAATGTTCTTTTTATTTAATAATAGCAAAGACATTAGATAAATGAAAGAAATTGAAAACAGTAGCAATGATGGGAGTAGAACAAATGTTAATTTAGCTATGTAAATGGAATTTTCCTATGCCAAAAGTACTTTTAAATGTTTTATACGTGAGAAGTGAAAGCTTCTCAGTTGTCTCTGACTCTTTGTGACCCCATGAACTCTGCAGTGCCTGGAATACAGGCCAGAGTACTGGAATGGGTAGCCTTTCCCTTCTCCAGGGGATCTTCCCAACCCAGGGATCAAACTCAGGTCTTCCTCATTGCACGGCAGATTCTTTACCAGCTGACCCAGAAGGGAAGACAAAGAATACTGAGATGGGGAGCCTACCTCTTCTCCAGCAGATCTTCCTGATCCAGGGATTGAACCAGAGTATCCTGCATTGCAGGTGGATTCCTTACCAACTGAGCTATCGGGGAATGTTTTGTAAGGGTCATTTAATTGAAAGCTGGCCTTGGTAGAACTATGCCAAGTCACAGTTTTTTTGTTTTGTTTTGTTTTCTTTTGTTTCTCAGTTAAAGGATAGAGCACAGTTTTTAAGTTAAAAACAGTTTACAGAAATTACTATTTCACATTCAATTTAATTTTTGTTGAGTAGATATATACATATTCTATAAATACACTCACACATACATAGAGGTAAGTGCTATTTGTACATTTCTTGTGGTGGCTGTTGATTATGAAGCATGTTCATTTCATTTTAATCTTGTGTAAACTTTATGTGGAGATATCATTGCTTTCACCATTACTTCTCTCATTAGTTTTTAGCACCTTCAGTTATCATGGTACAATTATTCAAGTGTCCTAACCAGCAAGAACATCTTCGCTACAATACCATAATTATATGACATCCAAGATGGATGACACTGCTACAACCAATTCTTTAAATCTGTCACTTTAGGATTCTCAAGATAATTAGGAATTACTCTTCTGTTGCTATCGTTTACAAAGTGCAGTTAGCTGAGGTATATCGTACATAGTAGAGCAGAAGAGAATGATCAGAAAATTAGAATTCAGAAATTGCCAAATGTAGAGTCTTCCTGACTTACCTCAGATTTACAAATGTAGTTTAAGGAATCACATGTAAAACAGCAAACATACACTTGGTTCAAATCTAACATATTTTCTGACAACAAATATACATCTTTTCTGAGACTCATAAACCAATTAAATGTGTATGACTTTTTGTTTCATACAAAGCTAAGACTTGGTTTTTATTCAGAGTTAAGTTTATAATGCAAATTGAGATATGGGTTAGCTAGGTAACAGATCAAACAAGTGGCCGAATCAAGAAGTGGATATTACTGGTTCAATGAGGTCTAAAAAGGAGTATTTGTGTCACCAGGAAATGGTGAACAAGTAAGAGGAGAAATGGATAAAAGTAGACTAAAGTTAAAAGTAAGTTAGCTCTGAGGCATTCTCGGGAATAATTTAATGCACATGTAAAACTGCACATTTTTAGACAACTAATCAGAGATGACATGGCAAATGTGTCACTCCATTATCTATGCATGCTGTGGCAAAATACCAGAAATCTTCAGAAAATAAACAGTAAGTTGATACATTATTTTTTAGTTCTGTACTTCTTTCATTCTGTTATGTCAAAAATACCCTATAAAAGTAGAAAATGGCTGAAATGCAAATAATGAATTAACAGAATCTTGAAAATAAACTTCTGTGAAAAATACGTCTCTACCCAAATAATTAGCGATAGAAACAACCGGAAAACTACAAGAACTATTACAGGATTATAACAGGTTTCAAGATACAAGATATAAAATGATATAAAAGTGTTAACTACTTTGCTATATGCCATCAATGAGCAGTTGGACTTCAAAATTAAAAACGCAATACCATTTAGCACACACAAAAAATAAATGTTTCAGTATAAATCTAACAAAACATTCACAAGGTCTACATAAAGAAATCTTTAAAAAAAAAATAGTGCTACAAGAAAGAAAAATCTAAATAAGTGTGAGATATTCCTGTTTATAAGCTGAAGAAATCAATGTCATTAAGGTTCTTCCCGGTTTTATCTACAGATACAGCATAATGTAAATCAAAATCCCAGCAAGTTCTTTTTTTGTATATATCAACAAACTGATTCTAGAGTTTATATGGAAAAGCAAAAGATCCAGAATAGCCATCACAGCAGTGAAGAAAAACAAATATGGAAACCTGACATGGACTTCAAGATTTACTTAAATCTACAGTGATCAAGATGGTGTGATGTGGTGGTAGCGGTTTATCTGTTAAGACATGTCTCACTCTTGTGACCTGATAGAGCCCACCAGTCTGCTCTGTCCATATAGTTTCCCAAGCAAGAATATTGGAGTGGGTTGCCATTTTCTTCTCCAGGGGATCTTCCCAACCTATAGAAGGGATCAACCCCTCATCTCTTGCATTGTAAGCTGATTCATTATTGCAGATTCACTATTAACATTCATTCGACTACCAGGGAAGCCCAGAAAAGATGGTGTGATATAGGCAAAACAAACAAACAAACAGCCAAATAGATCAGTGGAACATATAGAAAATTCAGGCATATATAAATCCACAAATATACAATGAATTCATTTTTGAAAAAGGAGCTAAAGTAATTCAGTAGAAAAAGTGCAGTCTTTTCAATGAGCATGTTGGAATAACTAACATTTTATAGATAAAAAAATGAATATATACTAATACCATATACTCTTCAGAAAACCCCAAATGTATCATGTCCTTACATTAAACACACAAAACTATAAAGTTTATAAAAATATTAAGTTGAAAATCTAGATGATCTTTGATTTGATCATTTTAAATACAACACCAAAAGTATAATCCATGAAAGAAAGATAAATTGGATTCCTAATTAAAACCTCTGTTGGTGGGAATGTAAACCAGTACAGCCACTATAAAGAACAATGTGGAGATTCCTTAAAAAAACTGGAAATAGAACTGCCTTATGACCCAGCAATCCCACTGCTGGGCGTACACACTGAGGAAACCAGAATTGAAAGAGACACTTGTGCCCCAATGTTCATCACAGCACTATTTACAACAGCCAGGACATGGAAGCAATCTAGATGTTCATCAGCAGATGAATGGATAAGAAAGATATTATACATATCACAATGGAGTATTACTCAGCCATTAAAAAGAATACATTTGAATCAGTTCTAATGAGGTGAATGAAACTGGAGGCTATTATACAGAGTGAAGTAAGCCAGAAAGAAAAACACCAATACAGTATACTAATACATATATATGGAATTTAGAAAGATGGTAATGATAACCCTGTATGTGAGACAGCAAAATAGATACAGATGTATAGAACAGTCTTTTGGACTCTGTAGGAGAGGGAGAGGGTGGGATGGTTTGGGAGAATGACATTGAAACATGTATCATATCATATATGAAACGAATTGCCAGTCTAGGTTTGACACAGGATACAGGATGCTTGGGGCTGGTACACTGGGATGACCCAGAGGAATGGTAAGGAGAGGGAGATGGGAGGGGGTTCAGGATGGGGAACACTTGTACACCTGTGGCAGATTCATGCTGATGTATGGCAAAACCAATACAATATTGTAAAGTAATTAGCCTCCAATTAAATAAATTTATAAGAATGATAATAAAACAAAACAATTCCCTGGGAATAAAAGTAGAATCTGGGTAATAAAATAGAGTGTTAGTTACCTTTAAAAATATAAAAACTAAAAAAAAAAAAAAAAAACCCTCTATTCTGCAAAAAACAATTAAGAGGGAAAAAAAAGGAGCCATAGATTGGGAGAAAATATTTCAAAATATATATTATGCAAAACAATGCTATCCAAAATATATATTTTTGAGAACTCTTAACTCTGAACAATTAGAAAATAAGCAATTTAACTTTAAAATGAGTACAAATCTGAATAAACATCTCACCAAAGTAGGCATACAAATGTCAAATAAGCTTTCTCAAAGAATCTCAACATCAACATTATGTTATTAGATAATTGCAAATTAAAACAGCAATGAACTATCACAACACAACTATTAGAAAGGCTAAAACCCCAAACATGTATTCATAAGAATTCCTTTCATTGCTGGTTGAAATGCAAAATGTTACAACCATTTTGGAAGACAGTTTTACACTTCTATACAGTATTACATATACAAAAACAGTATAATAGAGCAATCATGTATCCGGGTACTGATACCAAGGAGTTGAGACCTTAAAACCACTATAAACCTGCATATGAATGTTCACAGAAGCTTTATTTTTAATTTCCAAAACTTGGAATCAATCAAGATATCCTACAACAGGAATATGGATAAGTAAAGGTAGCATTAGTAGTAAAGAATCAGCCTGCAATGCAGGAGATGAGATCCAAGAGACTTGGGTTCAATCCCTCGGTTTGGAAGATACCCTGGAGGAGGAAACCTGCTCCATTATTCTTGCCTGAAAAATTCCATGGACAGAGGAGCCTGACAGACTACACTCCATAGTGTTGCAAAGAATTGGACACGGCTGAGTACACATACATACATACACATACACAAATATGACGCATCCAAGTAACTGAATATTATTCAGAAATTTTAAAAATAATGAGCATAAAAATGTAATGAACTATCAAACCACAAAAGAAATGTGGAAGAACTTCAAATGTGTATTGCTAAGTGAAAGAAGTCAATCTGAAAAGGCTGCATAACTCTAACCACAAAGCATTATGTGGAAGGTAAAACTATGGAAACATTAAAAAGATGAGTGACTGCTAGCGTTTCAGCAGGAGTGAGAGACAATGAATAATAGAGCATACAACAATTTTGGGCTGCAAAATTACTCCATGTAATATTTTGATGGCACACACATGATTTCATGCATTTTCCCAAATTCTATAACTACATAATATAAAACAGCAAACTAACATAAACTATGCATTTAAATTAACAATAATATATCAGTATTTATCAATCAAGGCTTTGCTGGTGGCTCAAAGGTTAAAGCATCTGCCTCCAATGTGGGAGACCCGGGTTCAATACCTGGGTTGGGAAGATCGCCTAGAGAAGGAAATAGCAATCCACTCCAGTATTCTTGCCTGGAGAATCCCATGGTCGGAGAAGCCTAGTAGGCTGCAGGCCACGGGGTCGCAAAGAGTTGGACACCACTGAGCGACTTCACTATTGATCAATCAGTTGTAACTCATGTTAATGCAAGAAGCTGGTAATAATAGTGGCAACTGCTTATAGAATGACAGGGAGTATGTGAATTCTCTGTCCTTTCTGCATAATTTTTCTGCAAAGTCAAAAAGCTCTCCAAAATTAAATTCTATTAAAATTATTAGAATGTGTTTTTGGACTTTATAAACATACACATATACGTTGCTCTCCCTGTCTTATTGTTTTAATAATACTTTTGTAGCAGAGTCAACTTAAGGAGAAAATGAGCATCTCTTTTAGCCTTGACTTCAATGTTTTTTTTTCTATTTAATTAAACAAGACAGTATAAATATAATGAATACTTGTGACCTCCAGTACACCAAATGTTGTTCTTAGCTCTATCTAGAGTGCTGGTGAACATTTATTTCATAGAGGTACACAGGAAATCAATCAGAGATAAAGTGGCTTTCTGAGAACATAAGACACAAATTGTCACATGTGAAACAGGGTCTTTAAATTAAAATACTTCCAAAATATGTTGTCCTTTAATGTTATCCTCTCACACATTACTCTGAAATCATATCAGAATACATTAAACAAAATGAATGCTGAAACAGTCACTGCTGCTGTTGCTGCTAAGTCACTTCAGTTGTGTCCCACTCTGTGAGACCCCATAGACAGCAGCCCACCAGGCTCCCTCGTCCCTGGGATTCTTCAGGCAAGAACACTGGAGTGGGTTGCCATTTCCTTCTCCAATCAATAACTTATGGATTAATTCCAAAGGAATTACACGATTTAAATGTTTACAATCACTGCTTTTTTCAGACCCTTATTTCTTTTACAATTGCTTCATTTCTTTAGTATGTCAATTGAATTAATAGATTGTTCTAAACCACCATGTTTTTGACATACATAAGGAATTCTTCAGAAATGTGTATGCATTAGAGATGNCAATAACTTATGGATTAATTCCAAAGGAATTACACGATTTAAATGTTTACAATCACTGCTTTTTTCAGACCCTTATTTCTTTTACAATTGCTTCATTTCTTTAGTATGTCAATTGAATTAATAGATTGTTCTAAACCACCATGTTTTTGACATACATAAGGAATTCTTCAGAAATGTGTATGCATTAGAGATGATTCATTTTAATGTAGCATCACTTTGAGATAAAACAAACATGATATTTAATTATAAATGTTATGTGTATGGTGTATACATTTTTCTGAAGATGACAACAAAGATTATATACACTGTGTACAATTTTCCTGATTTGGAAAGACTAATGTTTTAGTTGGGGAACAGAAAACAGAAACTATTAAGTAATTAATTTATCTTAATCATTTTTATCCTCTTCTATGGCAATCTGCCTATCAGCATGAAATCAATACTCATAGGTGAAAATAAATTAAGCTGGTATAAAAAATTCTGCTATATATATTAGTTTTCCTTCTTAATTTCCTTATGTGTATCATATAAGTCTATCTTCATGTTTTCTTTTTTATTCTATTTTATCTCAATATATTTAGAAAACACATGTAAACAATAAGGTTAATAAATACACTCTGAGTTTAATGCAATTTATCTATTCTCTATTGACTCATATTCATTAAATTGAATGATTTCATTTTCTCTGAAACAGAAAAAAATTTCAGAAAAGTGAAATCTTTTGAGATGTTTCAGGTAAATATATGTTAAAATCAACTTAAGGGAAGGATATCTAAGCCTCTATATCCTAGTTTCCATGAGCTTCAGAAAAAGACTTGCTGGAAGAACAAAGGCTGAATTTGTGACAAGACAATTTTATTAAAATAACTTTGCTTCTAAAAATATTTCTTTGGAAATGATAAAGCCCCCAAATTGGAGTCAATTATAAAGTGCTGCACTCAATATGCCAGCAAATTTGGAAAACTCAGCAGTGGCAATGGGACTGGAAAACGTCAGTTTTTATTCCAATCCTAAAGAAAGGCAATGCCAAAGAATGCTCAAACAACTGCACAATTGCACTCATCTCACAGGCTATTAAAGTAATGCTCAAAATTCTCCCAGTCAGGCTTCAGCAATATGTGAACCATGAACTTCCAGATGTTCAAGCTGGTTTTAGAAAAGGCAGAGGAACCAGAGATCAAATTGCCAACATCCGTGGGATCATGGAAAAAGCAAGAGAGTTCCAGAAAAATATCTATTTCTGCTTTATTGACTATGCCCAAGCCTTTAACTGTGTGGATCACAGTAAACTGTGGAAAATTCTGAGAGAGATGGGAATACCAGACCACCTGACCTGCCTCTTGAGAAACCTATATGCAGGTCAGGAGGCAACAGTTAGAACTGGACATGGAACAAAAGACTGGTTCCAAATAGGAAAAGGAGTACATCAAGGCTGTATATTGTCACCCTGCTTAGTGAAATTATATGCAGAATACATCATGAGAAACGCTGGACTGGAAGAAACACAAGCTGGAATCAAGATTGCTGGGAGAAATATCAATAACCTCAGATATGCAGATGACATCACTTATGACAGAAAGTGAAGAGGAATTAAAGAGCCTCTTGATGAAAGTGAAAGAGGAGAGTGAAAAAGTTGGCTTAAAGCTTAACATTAGGAAAATGAAGATCATGGCATCCAGTCCCATCACTTCACGGGAAATAGACGGGGGAAGAGTGGAAACAGTGTCAGACTTTATTTTTCTGAGCTCCAGAATCACTGCAGATGGTGACTGCAGCCATGAAATCAAAAGATGCTTACTCCTTGGAAGTAAAGTTATGACCAACCTAGATAGCATATTCAAAAGCAGAGATATTACTTTGCCGACTAAGGTCCGTCCAGTCAAGGCTATGGTTTTTCCAGTAGTCATGTATGGATGTGAGAGTTGGCCTGTGAAGAAGGCTGAGCACTGAAGAATTGATGCTTTTGAACTGTGGTGTTGGAGAAGACTCTTGAGAGTCCCTTGGACTGCAAGGAGATCCAACCAGTCCATTCTGAAGGAGATATGCCCTGGGATTTCTTTGGAAGGAATGATACTGAAGCTGAAGCTCCAGTATTTTGGCCACCTCATGCGAAGAGTTGACTCATTGGAAAAGACTCTGATGCTGGGAGGGATTGGGATCAGGAGAAGAAAGGGAAGACAGAGGATGAGATGGCTGGATGGCATCACTGACTTGATGAATCTGAGTCTGAGTGAATTCCGGGAGATGGTGATGGACAGGGAATTCTGGCATGCTGCGATTCATGGTGTTGCAAAGAGTCGGATACGACTGGACGACTGAACTGAACTGAATATAGGGAATCATTTTTCTATAGAGATAAAAGATAATTTAGAGCTTATTTACTACTGAATATTAAAGAAATAGTAAAATAGAAACAAGAATAATGTATCCATTTGGAAATTTTAACATGAAAAAATTTGTTTACTTATTTAAAATTTACTTAAAATAAGCTCTTAATGTTTACAAAATAAAATTTGAGGGGAAACACTAGTTACATCTTTAATCAAATGTATTACTTCTATGATTAATAAACATCTTGACTTGTATTTGCAAAGAGAAATACATATGCTGGAAGTATTCAGAAAATACATTTTTAATATTTTTATCTAAAATATGGAAGGATAAAAAGAATATACCTTTGCTTCTTCTCCTTTTTCAGGAATTTTATACTCATTTCATTATTCTCTTTACACAAACAAGATTGACCAAAGCCTGAATTTTGTCTCCACTTGCATTTAGTTTTCTCCATTTTCTGAATTTTTAGAAGTATCTTTATGATAAATGTCTTTTCTATGCTTTTGTGTATGCCTAAGCCAATAGTATAAAAATTTAAATACTGTCTATCAACTTCAAATGTCAATGGAAGACTATTAGTAATAAATACCATGGGGAGCTCTAATTACCTCCTGCTGCTCTCCTACTTTAGGGGAGATGTTCTATCCATTCAGATCATGCTGTGTGACATATTTATTAAATATTTTCTGTGTTAATATAAATTTGTGAAGCAAAACAAACAAAAAAATAATGCTTTATCAAAAACAATAGCAAAAATAGAAAACTTACTAAAGCAATTAATTGTTATCTAAACGAAAAAAAATAATTTACAACCATACTGACTGGTTTTATATTGCCTTTAATATTCTGCTTGGGAACAAATAAAGAGGAATTTATGCCTCATGACACACTAAGGTAATTTTATTTGTCTTCCATCCTTTCAGAATGACATATTACACTTTTGTTGACTTGTAAAGGAAAATGACTTTCACTAAATGAAAATGCATCTCTAGTGCCACAGGTTTCTTTTCCATTGTTATCATATGACTGTTTTAAATATTGAATATATGCAAAATGTTAATTATTTATTGGGTTATTTATCACTTCCATAAAGTGAAAAGCTCAAATGCACCAATTCTTTTCAATATAAGAGTTTATTTGTTTCCCTAAAAGATGAATTGTTAGAAAACTATTTGTATTTAAATTTTTCTGGCCAATTAGCTTAAGAATTTTCAGATTTCAAGGATATAGCTTAATATTATTTATATTTTAACATAAGAGAGAAGAAGCAATGTAAACAAAAGTTATGTTTAAAATCATCTAGAATTATATTCTTGTTAACAATATAATGAGAACAAAGATCATGCTTTTTTGCCACTGGATGAACTTAGTAAATTAGAAAAGCACACCACTTTTGGAAAACTGCCTATATCTTGAAGTTTTTTAAGATACTGGATATTCTGCTAACCATATGTATTTCAGTTGTTTATTTTTTTCATTGGTTCCATGTCTGCTGTTTCCTTTTATACTAAATCCTTCAAAAAACCATGACTTCTTTCTTCCCATGACCTACTACTGCAGGATCTGCAAACTCTTCAAATTCTCATTTAAACTGGCAACACTGAAAATACATGATTTCTATTAACATGCTTTTCTTAATCTATTTTTTTCACTTTATGATCTGCTTGTTTACTATATGAAAATGCAATATGTTTAAATAGATCTCTCCCTTGCTAGATTAAAAGCAGCATAGGCACAGCCTGTGTTTGACTTATTATCCAACATTTAGTACTGTTCTAAGACACCATAAAATATGAAAATGGACTGAGTCACTGTCAACTAGTTTTAACTTTGCATTAACTTATTTAGTAATCTCAATAACCTATATCTAACTCAAACATCCAGACCATATTTTCAAATAAATTATAATAAAACATATCCCTTAATATTACAATATTTATATACAATATAAAATATTGCTGAGATCACTAGGTAGCATTTTGGGGGGAGGGGCTCCAAGAAGCTCTGGTTGTTTATGTCTCAGTGAAGAAAAAAATCAGTTAGAGGCAAAGTGATACATAAAAAGTTATTAGAACAGGATGCTTGTGAAGCTTACAAGTGGGCAGATGAGAGAGTCTCAAGCAATGAGAATTTAGAGGGATTCAGCTTATAATCCAAGGAAAAGTGTGGAGAGGATAAAGACCACTTCTTCCTCATTCTTGAGGAAACATCAAAATTCTACCATCAGTTCCTCGTCCATATAGGTCAGGGACATGCTCCTCTTCCAACATAGTCAAGATAAGATGTCAAATGCTATGTAACTTAGCAAAAGAGCAGTAAAATTTATATCTATGTTTGAAAGTGAAAGTGTTACTAGCTCAGTTGTGTCCAATTATTTGCAACCCCATGGACTGTAGCCTACAAGGACCCTCTGTCCATGGGATTCTGTACACAAGAATAATGGAGTGTGAAATGCCAGGCTGGATGAAGCACAAGCTGAGGTCAATATTGCCAGGAGAAGTATTAATAGCCTCAGATATGCAGATGACACCACCCTTAGAGCAGAAAATGAAGAGGAACTAAAGAGCCTCTTGAAAGTGAAAGAGGAGAATGAAACAGCTGGCTTAAAACTCAACATTCAAAAAACTAAGATCGTGGCGTAAAGTGCCATTATTTTATGGCAAATGGATGGAGAAACAGTGGAATCAATGACAGACTTTATCTTTATGGGCTCCAAAATCATTGCAGTTGGCTACTACAGCCATTAGATTAAAAGACACTTGCTCCTTGGAAGAAAAGCTATGACCAACCTAGACAGCATATAAAAAAGCAGAAATATTTCTTTGCTGACAAAGGTCTGTCTAGTCAAAGCTATGGCTTTTCCAGTAGTCATGTGTGGATGTGAGAGTTGGACTATAAAGAACGCTGAGCACTGAAAAACTGATGCTTTCGAATTGTGGTGTTGGGGAAGACTCTTGAGAGTCCCTTGGACAGCAAGGAGGTCAAACCAGTCCATCCTAAAGGAAATCAGTCCTGAATATTCATTGGAAGAATTGATGCTGAAGCTGAAGCTCTAATACTTTGGCCACTTAATGGTGAGAATTGACTCATTGGAAAAGACCCTTATGCTGGAAAAGGACAGCACAGGATGAATTGGTTGGATGGCATCATTGACTCGGTGGGCATGAATTTGAGCAAACTCCATGAGTTGCTGATGGACAGGAAAGCCTGGTGTGCAGCAGTCCATGGAGTCTCAAATAATCGGACACAACTGAATGACTGAACGTAATTTATGTTTGTTTATTTGTGCTCAATTCAGCCACTCAAGGCATTTTTTCATTAAACATTAGCTCTCCAAGTAATTTTGATTTATATGGGGTTTTAATCAGTAAGGTTTATGTATCTCAAACAGATGTACACCTATGGAATATTTAGCCTGGAGTGAATGTTTTAAATAAATACCAGCAATATATTCTTATTTAAACATGCTGGTTCCCAGGGTTCCTATTTGGGCTTCTAATGACTCTGGGAAATGAGGAACTTATACTAATAGGGCAACAAAGTTAATCTCATAGAATTCAAGAGTCCTGTGGCTTCCCTATCCACTAGGCTCTGCTTTATGACTTTTAAGCTGAAAACCCACTCTCTCATCAATCTCAGTAACCAGGCTTAAGACACTTACCACATAACTCCAGGACTTTCATTCAAACCCCCAACACACACACACACACACACACACACACACACAAACACGGTGGTGCCTGTATATGAAAGTCATCCTTCTATTTTTCCTCCAATAATACTGCATGCATTAGCTTTCCACAATACTGCAACACATTTACATTTATTTAGTCATTAAATGGGGATTCCCTTGTGGCTCAGCTGTTAAATAATCCACCTATAATGTGGGAGACCTGGGTTTGATCCCTGGGTTGGGAAGATCCTCTGGAGAAGGGAAAGGCTACCCACTCCAGTATTCTGGCATGGAGAATTCCATGGATTGTATAGTGTATGGAGTTGGAAAAAGTCAGACATAACCGAGTGACTGTCACTTTCACTATCCCTTAAATGAGATCCCGAATCATTAGCAAGAGAAAATTACCTTCTCTATTCTTTGAAGATGAGGAGTGCATTTTGGAAAAATTCCATGTGTTCCAATGTAACTATAACAAAATNTTGTATAGTGTATGGAGTTGGAAAAAGTCAGACATAACCGAGTGACTGTCACTTTCACTATCCCTTAAATGAGATCCCGAATCATTAGCAAGAGAAAATTACCTTCTCTATTCTTTGAAGATGAGGAGTGCATTTTGGAAAAATTCCATGTGTTCCAATGTAACTATAACAAAATGAAACTAGAAATAGATAACATTAAACGTACTACACAGAAAATAAATTAGTTATAGTAGTTTTCATGAATATAATGAAGGTTTAATGAATTATGGATATTCAGTTGATTTTGATACTATAATTTTGCAAAAGATTTAGATACAATGTGTAGGCATAAGCTAACCTGTAAAGGGACTCAACTAAACCTCACTATGAAGATCAGTATATAATCTTTGAAATTTGGGGATAAATAAAAATGAATTGCTTTTGTATGTTTGTATCAGTGTGTACAAAATGTTTTTGAGAAGATTCACAATGGACATGAAAGCAGTTACCTTTGGGGACAAATCACAACGTATCTTTAATGTAAGGGGACTTACATTTAACTTTTATTTTTCTGTGTGAAGTAGTTACTTACCCAAAGTTATATTCTCAGGAAGCAATGAAAGTGACCTTATTTGTGATAAAAGAAATATTACTTGCAAATGTAGTCAGACTTCAAGATGAGATAATTCTCAATTAAAATGAAAAATATTGGTCACTCAATCGTGTCCAACTCTTTGTGACCCCATGGATTGTAGCCCGGATTGTAGCCCACCAGGCTCCTCTGTCCATGGGATTCTCCAGGCAAGAATACTGGAATGAGTAGCCATTCTCTTTTCCAAGCCATTCTCTTCTCTTCTTCCCAACCCAGGGATCAAACCTCGGTCTCTAGCATTTCAGGCAGATTTATTACCTCCTGAACCACCAGAGAAGCCCATTCTGAATTAAGATGCACACTAAATACAAAAACAAGTGAAGTCTCCTTCTAAGACCCAGAAGGAGAAGATAGAGGCAGAAATCGGTGACATGTCCATAAACTCTGGCATGGCAAAGATTTCTGAAAGACATAGAAGCTAGGAGAGAGGCACAGAATGGATCATTCTCCCTTGCTGCTGCTAAGTCGCTTCAGTCGTGTCCGACTCTGTGCGACCCCATAGATGGCAGCCCACCAGGCTCCCCCGTCCCTGGGATTCTCCAGGCAAGAACACTGGAGTGGGTTGCCATTTCCTTCTCCAATGCATGAAAGTGAAAAGAGAAAGTGCACTCGTTCAGTTGTGTCTGAGTCTTAGCGACCCCATGGACTGCAGCCTACCAGGTTCCTCCACCCATGGGATTTTCCAGGCAAGAGTACTGGAGTGGGGTGCCATTGTCTTCTCCTTTGCCATATATATATATATATATATATATATATATATATGTGTGTGTGTATATATATATATATATATGTATATATGTATATGTATATATATATATCAAGTTTATTAATGAAAATTGAATCAATACATATATGTATATATACACACACACTTATATATGCATACATACCCACATACATACATATTCAGTCACAAAGATCTCTGTGTAATTCTAACATAAACCGTCTAAAAGTTATTAATGCAATGGGATTACAATTATATAGCCCATTCTGTATAGAAATTGCTTTTATGGTAGACTAAACAACTAGAACAATTTAAACTTTACAATGCAATTTCTTCATTCCCAAAACATGACCCTTTATTTGGAGAACTTTTATATTTTTCCGAATAATCTTTCATTTCTACAAACAACATAAACACACACACACATACATCTCATTTTGGATAAAAACATTCAACATCCTGTCAGTTAGAATACTAAATTAAATCTTATCAATGATCTGCAAAGCATATTATTTAAGAATACTGATTTGGGACTCAAATAAGACCCTGTATCTTTTGCCATGGTTCTTCCATTTGTTAACTGCATTTTTGGCAAGAGGTATATACTAAAAAGCCTTTTGATGAAAGTGAAAGAGGAGAGTGAAAAAGCTCAACATTTAAAAAAAAAGCTCAACATTCAGAAAACTAAGATCATGGCATCCGGTCCCATCAGTTCATGGGAAATAAATTGGGAAATAGTGGGAACAGTGTCAGTCTTTATTTTGGGGTCTCCAAAATCACTGCAGATGGTGACTATAGCCATGAAATTAAAAGACACTTACTCCTTGGAAGGGANAAAAGCTCAACATTTAAAAAAAAAGCTCAACATTCAGAAAACTAAGATCATGGCATCCGGTCCCATCAGTTCATGGGAAATAAATTGGGAAATAGTGGGAACAGTGTCAGTCTTTATTTTGGGGTCTCCAAAATCACTGCAGATGGTGACTATAGCCATGAAATTAAAAGACACTTACTCCTTGGAAGGGAAATTGTGACCAACCTAGATAGCATATTCAAAAGCAGAGACATTACTTTGCCAACAAAGGTCCATCTAGTCAAGGCTATGGTTTTTCCAGTGGTCATGTATGGATGTGAGAGTTGGACTGCGAAGAAAGCTGAGCGCCAAAGAACTGATGCTTTTGAACTGTGATATTGGAGAAGACTCTTGGGAGTCCCTTGGACTGCAAGGAGATCCAACCAATCCATTCTAAAGGATATCAGCCTTGGGATTTCTTTGGAAGGAATGATGCTAAAGCTGAAACTCCAGTACTTTGGCCACCTCATGCAAAGTTGACTCATTGGAAAAGATTTTGATACTGGGTTCTCACACAACTGAGTGACTGAACTGAACTTAAGTGCTATACTTATATATTTTATTTTTATTTATTACTAGGTTTCAAAGCAGTCACTTGTGTAACATATAAGTTGAGAGAGACTCAGATTTAAGTCAACTGGACATGGTATGATTCCAGAAAAAGAGACATAAAAAATGTAGATTCTAGAAATCAAGCTCTACAAAGAATTTATCATTTTGTGCTATAAATTCTCAATATATTTATGCATATAATGCCTTTAAAAATTTCTCTGAAAATTATGAGTTTTAACTCACTCTATGAGTAATCCATGGTAGTAAATGTATGAATCTAAAGATTCTCATAATTTTTACCAAACATTATATTTGTATTTACTTTTTATATCTTCAGTGTTACTACAAGTTTGAGGACCTCATTTGGATTTTTTTACCATGTCATTTTCCTTGGAAAATATTTATTATTCTCCAGTTTATAAAGTCAATTGGAATTAAGGTAATATTTCCACTACTTTTATTAATTTAAAACATTCAGTTCATTTCAATTCAGTCACTCAGTCATGTCTGACTCTTTCTGACCCCATGGATCACAGCATACCAGGCCTTCCTGTCCATCACCACCTCCCAGAGTTCACTCAGATTCACGTCCATCGAGTCAGTGATGCCATCCAGCCATCTCATCCTCTGGCGTCCCCTTCTCCTCTTGCCCTGAATCCCTCCCAGCATCACCCTTTTCCAATGAGTCAACTCTTTGCATGAGGTGGCCAAAGTACTGGAGTTTCAGCTTTAGTATCGTTCCTTCCAAAGAACACCCAAGGCTGATCTCCATTAGGATGGACTGGTTGGATCTCCTTGCAGTCCAAGGGACTCTCAAGAGTCATTGCCTATATTATTAACCCCTTAAACAAAAAGAATATGAAGTAATTTATACTCTACAAAGAAGTTTAAATAATTACTTAAGATTTAAATTATTCAGTTCAGTTCAGTCACTCAGACATGTCCGACTCTTTGTGACCCCATGGATTGCTCACGCTAGGTTTCCCTGTCCATCATCAACTCTAGGAACTTGCTCAAACTCATATCCATCCAGTTGGGGATGCCATCTAACCATCTTATCCTCTGTTGTCCCCTTCTCCTACCACTAAAGTCTTAGTTGAAATTATAACTGAGGACAAATACTGATAAAAGGAAGTCTTATTCTGTTTAAATAAAACGTTTTATTTTATTAACTGATAATTTTATTTGTGGATCTGCTTTACTAAGTTAAAATTTGAAAATATGTAACATATCTGCTTATGTTTTACAATCCATGAAAGTAAATTATAAAAGTACAGTTCACTACTCATTTACATTAATAGAGAGATTGAACAGATTATGTCTGTCTCTGATCAGGTAGTGATGAGATAAACTAGACTTAATTTACAAAGAAACACTGAAAGCATGTCCATATATACACATATAATACTTATATGCATTTTTGTGTGTGTTACACCTAGGTTTCATTTTTTTAATAAGAATTTATAATGCCCAAACAAAAATGGGGAAACAACCAGCAAGTGATCAGGAATTTAGATGATTGTGACTCCTCTAAAAAGTACTTTAAACATTCATATAGGCTAACTTTGGAAGTGAGCGTAGTTGAGAGATCCTATTCTGAACAAGACAGCACTTTTTTTTTCTTTTTTATCTTTTTTTTTAATTTAAATTTTAATTATTTAGTTTGTTTTGCTTTACAATACTGTATTTGTTTTGCCATACATTGACATGAATCAGCCACAAGTGTATATGAGCTCCCAATCCCGACCCCCCACCCCCACTTCACACCATCTCCCTGGTTCGTCCCCATGTATCAGTCCCAAGCATCCTTCATCCTGCATCGAACCTAGACTGGCAATTCGTTTCACTTATGATATCATACATGTTACAATGCCACTCTCCCAAATCATCCCACCCTCTCCCTCTCCCACAGTGTCCAAAGGGCTGTTCTATACATCTGTGTCTCTTTTGCTGTCTCGCATACAGGGTAATCGCTACCATCTTTCTAAATTTCTTATATATGTGTTAGTATACTGTATTGTTTTTCTTTTTGGCTTACTTCACTCTGTATAATCGGCTCCAGTTTCATTCACCTCATTAGAACTGATTCAAATGTATTCTTTTAATGGTTGAGTAACACTCCATTGTGTATATGTACCACAGCTTTCTTATCTATCTGTCTGCTGATGGACATCTAAGTTGCTTCCATGTCCTGGTTATTATAAACAGTGCTGCTATGAACATTGGGGTACACGTGTCTCTTTCAATTGTGGTTTCTTCAGTGTGTATGCCCAGCAGTGGTGTTGCTGGGTCATAAAGCAGTTCTATTTGCAATTTTTTAAGGAATGTCCGCACTATTCTCCATAGTGGCTGTGCTAATTTGCATTCCCACCAACAGTGTAAGAGGGTTCCATTTTCTCCACACCCTTTCCAGCATTTATTGCTTGTTGACTTTTGGATCGCAGCCATTCTGACTGGTGTGAAATGGCTTTTTAAAGACAACTGTAGACTAACTTTGGAGAAGATGATGGCACCCCACTCCAGTACTCTTGCCTGGAATCCCATGGATGGAGGAGCCTGGTAGGCTGCAGTCCATGGGGTCGCAAAAAGTCGGACACGACTGAACGACTTCACTTTCACTTTTCACTTTCATGCATTGGAGAAGGAAATGGCCACCCACTCCAGTGTTCTTGCCTGGAGAATCTCAAGGACAGGGGAACCTGGTGGGCTGCCATCTATGGGGTCACACAGAGTCGGACACAACTGAAGTTACTTAGCAGCAGCAGTAGACTAACTTAATACCTTATAAATTGCTCTTCCCATTGTGGGTTTTACATATTCTGAATAGAAATTTTTTTTTTCTTTTACAGTGACTAGGTAATTATTAAAACTTTTTTCAGTTAATTAGATGGAAACACAAGTGTGAATGAATGTTTAAAACATGATGGCATGTACATGTCTGTATGTATAGAGACAGACACATTTGTATGCACACAGATTTATATTTACCTACAGACTTACATATATAGATAGAAGCATACATGCACACATAGAGATTCTTATAGATACTTGATTGCATCTATTCGTATGCTCTTAGTATGTAGAGAAATCCATCATCATGTAAAATGAACATTAATATATATTTAATCACATATCTAGATCACTCACACAACTATAGTCAGCTAGTCACCCCCAACCTTTGAACACATTATAAGAAGTGGATTCAAGTTTACTTTAATCTTTATTTTAGCAACTATCACTGAAGTTATTTTGCTTTACCTGTATAAAGTAATAATTTAAAACAATATATAGCATGCCACATGTGTAAAATTAAGTACAATAATGTATGATATAAGCCTTTAAGGGCTTCCAACATGACGTTGAGGTAAAGAATCCATCTGCCAATGCAGAAGATGCAAGAGATGCAGGTTCAATCCATGGGTTAAGAAGATCAGGCACCCCACTCCAGTAATCTTGTCTGGAAAATTCCATGGATCAAGGAGCCTGGCAGGCTACCATCAATTGGGTCACAAAGAGTCACACACAACTGAAGCAAATTAGCACACATGCATGGTATGTTATCTAATATAATTATCATAATTGCAATTGTTAGTACAATATAAACTAAGAAGATATACTACATTGTGAAATATTGATGCCCAATGCCAATAAACATAAATTTTTATTCTGCTGTCATTTGAGAATTCTTTTGGACATACTTTGACATTTATAATACAAAATTTTAGAGCCAGAACATCAGCTGCAGAAATCTTCTTCAGTAGTTTTGGAGATAAATATTTTAGCATATCACTATTAAAATAAGTCAAAGGCTTTTACAGTTATGTAACCTATATGGGACACTGTAAGTAATATCATTTTCTTTTTCAAACATATATATCTGAATTTATAAGAAATAAATATGCATGAGTGTTATTTTTACATTAACAATTTCCTAATGCATTGAAATATAATTATTATTGAATAACTCTAAATATGTCTATAGTATTTATAGTAGTAATCTATATACACACACATATATATCATTTATTCAGCTTAATATAAAAAGAGAAACCTTTATATTCTAAATAAATTTATCTAGAATCAGAAGAGTTTACCTAGAAAATTCGTGTTTAAAATAAATCACTATTCACCCAAAAGTATTTGACAGAATAACTGGAATGGCCAACAAAAGGCTCAGCTCTAAATCCTCAGTTCAGTTTTCCAGGATGCAGCATATACACTGAAACAAGTAAGACTGACCTCACCATCATTCCCAGTGTCCCACTTTCAAAGCTGTGTTTTTCATTGTCACTGGAGGCTATATAAACTAGAGTGCTGTGTTCAGTTAAATACTTGATCTCACTACTCACCTGTATGTATTCCATGAAAGAGTGTGCTCTTCTGCTCTGCTGATGCCGGACTTTGCAATGTAATGTGCTTGGCTCTTTGATGCATAACTCTCTACATTTTGACTTGGGACCCAGACAACTGACTAGCAGTAGTCAGTCAGCAGCATATATGACACAAGTAAAGCCTTGTTAAGCACTGCAGGAACTTGACTTATTATGTTTCTGTCATTACCATGTGAAGAATATACCCTGAGGTCTTACTAACCCCCGAACAACAAGAGACACAGGAGAAGAACCAATCCAGTAAACCAGTAGACCCTCAGATTAAATCACAGCTTTCCCAATAGATCTGTGAGCATGATAATGGACATTTTTTTGTTGGACATTTAAAATAAATAAAATAACCTTCTCAGGTTATCTATAGATTGTTCCTAGTTGTTGTGATACCAACTTACATTCAAAAAATCAAACAAAAGATGAAAACTTCTGTAGGATAAAATATATTTCTTGTTCTTTTTCTACTTCATTTCTACTACACTTTTGGAGATATTAGATATGTTTAAAAATTTGTTTAATTATAGGTTTTCTATATTTAGCAAAAATGTGAGAAAGCAGCTAAACATATTAACATACTAAATACAAAAGGAGATGCTATGCTGACTTTTCTCCTTTAGAGTATATTCATTGTTTCTGTAAAACATCAGTCAACTTTAAAAGTATGGTTGACTTAATAAACATCAAATATTGACATTAAAGTAAGTACTGAAGGATTCATGATTGGCTAACAACCTATGGTTCGATCTCCTGGAGAAGGGAATGGCTACCCACTCCCGTATTCTGGCCTATAGAATTCTGTGGACTGTATAGTCCATGGGGTGGGAACTGAGCGACTTTCACTCACTTCACTAACAACCTACTGTGAAGTTTATTTTTTTTGTCTTTCTTTTTGCCTCCAGGGAAGAAAACAGAAATAATCAGTTTAATTATGTAGTTCTTCCTTTGTTACCAGGGGAAGAACATTATTATTTGTAACTTATTCAAAGCTACGATAAAATGTATAAGTGAATTTCAGATGTAGTTTTTTAATATGAAATGGGTGAGATTTAAGCTGTCATAGCCCATGACAGGTATTTAAAACTTCTTTTGCTAGTTCTAATTCTGTTCTAAACATATTCAGAAAGTTGACATTTCTGAGCAGACTATTTCTTGATTCTGACTGGCAAGAATATTTACTAGAATAACTTATTCTTTATTGAATAAAAAATGTAGGCTGAAATTAAAATGACAAGAAAAATAATTTCTGCAATTAATGTAGCATATTTTCATTTAAATACCAATTTTTAAGTTTTAATATGAGTATACTTAGGGCAAACCTAACTCTGAGGCTGCTACTAAACAACATCAATCAACCTACCTTTTTCCCTACCTCCAAGGAATTGATCTATCATTAGACCTAATATAATATTATTTCACTAGGAAAAATAATATTTTCTATTTATGTTTCAACTATATGGAAAGGAAAAAAATGTTACAACGTTGCATATATCATCATATAATCAATAAACTTAATTTAAATTATATGTTGATTAGGAATATCCCACACGGAATGTTTTGTTACAATATCTGCAAAAGTGCCTTCTTATACTAAAATTCTTAAGAAGTAAAATACTCAGAAGTAAAACAGAAAATCAAATTATTTTAATTAAATACTTATGACATAATTTATATTAAATGCCATTGGACTAATTATTTACTAGAGGTATCTTATTGTTAATTATATAAAATCATGGTATATGGTATGCTATCATATATAAAAACATAGAATATAATAATGAAATAAATATAAATTTGCTTTTTAACATTTTTAATATTAAATATAAAATTTGTTCTTTAAAATTTTTAATATCAAATATTTTATATTTGTATTTATTTCTATATCTGACATGACTGTTCTAATTTAATACCTTTAAATATTAGCAATCATTCAATGTTGTTCCTACATCTGCTAAGAAATGTTGGTTGTTTCTGGCTCTGAAGGAACAAAAATTTAGTCTAGACTCTTAAAAAAAAGTTGTTTATTCCAAAAGGATTTGTAATAATCGATTCTTTTTTGGAATATATCAGAGAATTAAGAATATGAAAATAATATACTGAATAATAAAAACAGATGCAGAAAAAATACTGGGAAAATAAACTATTTAAAAAATACCAATATAATAGGCATCTCATGTGCTGACAAGACTTATGGAAGCAATAGTGATTATTCTTAAATTCAATACCAAGCAACAGACCAAGCCAGAGTCTAGAACTTAAAGAAAAGGGAATACATTTAACATCTGAGATAGCAGTTTTAAGAAGAGCTCCAAAGTATATTCAAACCAAATCAATCCTTTTCCAGAAAGCTCCATAAGAGCAAAAAATTTTACTCTGTTGTCCCAATACCTAGAACCCTGTACTGACAAATGCTTAACACTTGATAAATATTAAAGTAATGATGAATGATTGAACTACTTAAGTAGAAGCCATTTATAAGTTAGACAAAGAGGCAAAAATAAAAATCTCAAAAGGCAGGAATGGTGTCCTAAACTTGTATAGTTAAAAGGACAACTGGTATGAAACTGAAAGTGTTAGTCTCTCAGTCATGCCCCACTCTCTGCCACCACATAGACTGTATCTGTCAATGGGATTATGCATTACTAGGAGCTATTTCTGTAAGGGGGAATTATCAGGTTTCTGTCCACTTCCAGAGTTGGAACCAAAATCCTAAGAGTACTCTCTTATGTTGTCTCTGCCACAGTGGCCAACTTATAGCTTCCGGGATCACAGATACATCTACATCAAAAGATAGACCTTTTTGGGAGATGCCTAGGGCTTTAATCTGATTCAGTAGTATTTTGACTTTTTGATTATTAATTTACTTATTTTAATTGGAGAATAATTGATTTATAATATTGTGTTGGTTTCTGTCATACATCAACATAAATCAATAATAGGTATACATACGTCCCCTCCCTCTTGAACCTCTCTCCCACCTCTCACCCTGTCCCCTCCTCCCCAGGGAGCTCAAACTTGATACTCTGTTTTCGATTTCTTAAAGGCAACTTGCTTTTCCGATTTCCAGCCCCATAATTCACAAGGCAGTACAATGGATGTTGGTGCTGTGCCAGGTGGAGAATAATAGTTTTCTAAAACCCTTAATCCCTACCAAGCCTGGTATCTCATTCACATTCTAAGGGTTTGGATAGCCTTTCACTTTATTAATCACAACTTCTGAGACAATGCATATCTTACTTAACCAAAGAACTCCCCAAAACTCTATGGCAGTGCCTGGGTACTGAGGGGGGCCAGAAAACTTCTGAGTTACCATGAAGTAGAATGAATTTGGCTCTAGTTTCAACCAAAACCATAACCTTTTGTTTATTTTGGGAGAGTGAGTGAATATGGAGCTCAACATAGGGCTCAACTGAAAGTCCTTACTGTTTTTTATCTGGTATATGGAAGGCACCCACCCCAAATTGGACTGTATTTGAAGTCTCTGCTGAAATAGGAGGAGTATGAGGGATGGTAAGGTCAAGAAGGGCAGCTCTGAAGTATTCTTCAGATTTTGGAGAGAACAACAATGTATTTGTGACGTCTTAATTTTTAAATGTCATCATCAAAACCAGACTTAAAATATGGGATGGCAAAGTATGGTTCAAATTATGTGTAGGCTTAATTCAGCCAAACGTATTAATATGGAGGCCTTTTCTCAGTTGCTTCAGTTCAGTTCAGTTCAATTCAGTCACTCAGTCGTGTCCAATTATTTGTGACCCCATGAATTGCAGCACGCCAGCCCTCGCTGTCCATCACCAATTCACGGAGTTCACTCAGACTCATGTCCATTGAGTCAGTGATGCCATCCAGCCATCTCATCCTCTGTTGTCCCCTTCTCCTCCTGCCTCCAATTCCTCCCAGCATGAGAGTCTTTTCCAGTGAGTCAACTCTTCACATGAGGTGGCCAAAGTACTGGACTTTCAGCTTTAGCATCTTTCCTTCCAAAGAAATTCCAGGGCCGATCTCCTTCAGAATGGACTGGTTGGATCTCCTTGCAGTCCAAGGGACTCTCAAGAGTCTTCAACACCAGAGTTCAAAGGCATCAATTCTTCAGTGCTCAACCTACTTCACAGTTCAAGTCTCACATCCATACATGACCACAGGAAAAGCCATAGCCTTGACTAGACAGACCTTTGTTGGCAAAGTAATGTCTCTGCTTTTGAATATGCTATCTAGGTTGGTCATAACTTTTCTTTCAAAGAGTAAGCGTCTTTTAATGTCATGGCTGCAGTCACCATATATAGTGATTTTGGAGCCCCCAAATAGCTTCAGGCATGTCCAACTCTTTACAACCCTATGGACTGTAGCTCTCCAGGTTCCTTTCTCCATGGGATTCTCCAGGCAAGAATACTGAAATGGGCTGCCATGCCCTTCTCCAGGGGATCTTCCCGACCCGGGTATCAAACCCTCGTCCCTTGTATCTCCTACACTGGCAAACAGGATCTTTACCACTAACACCACCTGGCCTTTAATGACTGCCTAAAACAGTTAACGATGTTCTACTGGGACTAAAACCAACTTCCAGCTGCTTGGAAATCACAGGGAGGTGAGGTTTCAGGTGAACTTGCTATAGATTACCTTTTTGAAAAGTTTTAATATGAAGATGAAATGAATAATGAATTTATAACTGAAAGGTATATGGACTCAATTTGGATTAAATAAATACATTTGAGATGAAAATTTAGATCCTATTTGTATAAGAATGATTTAGTAGCTACATAGATACAGAAAATGATAATATATCAGACAAAAGCACTAATTTCAATAATGAGATCTTGAAAAATATAGAATTCTTAGTAAAAATGAAAGCCTTGATCTTACAGAGAAATTTAAAATTCTTAACTAATAGTTAAGAAAATAAAAAGGTATCAAGTTATAGGAAGGATTGTCTACTTGGGAATGAAATGAAAATATATCTGTCTTTTTAGGTCAGAGTAGCAAATACTGGCCACACACACACACATAAATATATGTAACTCCCAGATGTCCTGGTATTCTGATAATCACATTATATGCTTGAAGAAATAAATAATCTATATACATTGAATTACTGTGTATTATATAGACATTACTGATATTCTCTCAGTGTGATGTGTCTCAGTTTTTTTTAATATTAAAATATATATCATAGTTTTATGGACAAGCTTAACAATATCATCCACACCAAATCCAGTCATCATTAATTTTACATGCATAATTATATTTTGCTATAGATGATTGCAAAATTGTTCACATGTAGAAAAATATCACTATGGATAAAATTACATAATATGAAATAATAGGTAGGGTAGATAGATAGACACAAATGATATAGTATAGATATATTTACATATTTATATATTAACATAATAATGTTTTATATCAATCATTTGGAAAAAAGCATCTAGAGAAGGAGAAAAAAATTAAGTAAACTTGAATAGATAGATAGTATTGGATTATAAATACTGAATTAATTGCTGAGTTAATATTGTTGTAAACAAAAGCATACAATTTATTGTTTAAATTATTGTCCCAACAAAAAACACTTGAACTTCTTCTTTTTCTTTGTGCCAAATCAATTGATTTGGCATATGCCATTAACGTTTTAACTTGTTTATCAACCAAAATTATAACTTGACCTATAAAATATTGTTTCCAATTATCAGCAATAATAGAATTGTTATCGATTCTGATATGTGACAGTTTCATAGCTACAACTATTTCTAAGACCTATGAAACTAACTTCCAAAAAAAGAATTTTCCAAACTGTGTTCACAACCATACTCATATCCATCAAGATGTTAATAGTTCTTTTTTAAAATTCTTCCATTGCCCAATAAAATTCAGTGGTCAATAGTTTTGCCTTTCTAGACATTGTCAGGTCAAATTAGTACATTAAAAATATGATAAATCCTACAGTAAAAAATTTACTCTTTACTATATTGTATTAAAATGTGTTTAGTGACAGAAGCCTTATTTATCCTCAAAGATAGCCTACCAAAATTTCTTGAGAATTGAGATATTACTCTTTGGGCATCAGGAAGTAAAATGCTATTTTAGAATATTTACTATGCCTTCATATTTAAGAGTAATAAAAAATAGATTTTATAAATATACCTTTTATTTAAAAAAGAGCAATTTTGTGTTTGTGTGTGTTTATTTTAATGAAGGTCTCTCTTTCCCTGGGGAGCCAACATCACAGTAAGGAATAAAGTGAAATTCATCTGACTTAACCTTTAACGTGTGATACCTTTTTTTAAAAAAAATAATTCTTTCACTCTGCCATAAAACACTTTCCGTCAAGTCTCCTAGGATCAGAAGCTTTACTTCCCTCTCTACTACACAATTAGATTTGATAAAGAATAAGAAGAACTTCTCCTGAGATTGGAATGAAAACTGACCTTTTCCTGTCATGTGGCCACTGCTGAGTTTTCCAAATTTACTGGCATTGAGTGAAGCACTTTCACAGCATCATCTTCCAGGATTTGAAATAGCTCAACTGGAATACCATTAGCTCCACTAGCTTTGTTTGTAGTGATGCTTTCTAAGACCCACTTGACTTCACATTCCAGGATGTCTGGCTCTAGGTGAGTGATCACATCATCGTGATTATCTTTGTCATGTAGATCTTTTTTGTACAGTTCATCTGTGTATTCTTGCCACTCTTCTTAATATCTTCTGCTNGTATTGCTGAAGCCTGGCTTGCAGAATTTTGAGCATTACTTTACTAGCATGTGAGATGAGTGCAATTGTGTGGTAGTTTGAACATTCTTTGGTATTGCCTTTTTTTAGGATTGGAATAAAAACTGACTTTTTCCAGTCCTGTGGCCACTGCTGAGTTTTCCAAATTTTCTGGCATATTGAGTGCAGCACTTTTACAGCATCATCTTTCAGGATTTGGAATAGCTCAACTGGAGTTCCATCACCTCCACCAGCTTTGTTCATAGTGATGCTCTCTAAGGCCCATTTGACTTCACATTCCAGAATGTCTGGCTCTAGATGAGTGATCACACCATCATGATTATCCAGGTCATGAAGATCTTTTTTGTAGTTCCTCTGTGTATTCTTGCCACCTCTTCTTAATATCTTCTGCTTCTGTTAGATGCATACCATTTCTGTCCTTTATCGAGCCCATCTTAGAGTTCCATTAAAACATATTTTTTTCTCTCTATAGTCACTCTCATGTCTCTCACAGATAATAAAAATAAGACTAATTTGTTTGCAAAATAAGTCTAATCTCATTAGACCTGGCCTGATTATTCATATAGATGCAGCAAGAAGAGTGATTGATCATACAGGCTCTTTTATGTCTGCTTTGCTGGAACTTTTCATAAGGAATCTCCAGACTGAAATTTTAAATGCCTCTCTAGGCTAAGGAAGCCAAGCCTAGAATTTATCATCACACTTTTTGTCTGAAGTACTTACAGATTTAGGTGAATTCCTCTCTTTCTTCTTGAGGTCCCCATAATAGCCTGCGGTTCCTGGACTCCAGAAGTGACCTTGTAATGCTGCTGAAACATTGTAAGCAAGGAATCAGGGTGATTTTTTCCGAGGGGCTTTATTGGCTCTATAAGGTTCCTTAAAGTTGTCTGGTCATATCTGAGTCTGTCTCTTGCAAATATGACATTCCTGTCAAAGTGTTGGTGATACAATCAATACTTTCCGTTTTGTCCGGTTACAAGAAGAACAGATTCTTGCTGCACTTCTGCAAGTAACTATATTGTCATGAAGTAGTTGTAGCACATGAGCTCAGCAGTTGTGGCACACAGGTTTAGTGGTCCCCAAGTATGTGGAGTCTTCCTGGACCAGGGATTGAACCCGTGTCCCCAGCATTGGCAGGCAGATTCCTATCCACTGTACCACTAGGGAAGTCCAATCCTATGCAATTAATTCTTAGTCTTGATCTTTTGCTAGCAGTTTTATGAATCTAGTTTTTCTTTAGACCTCTGGAAAATCCCAAAGTCAGTCCCAGCTCAAAAAGACTTCACTTAAAATTTGATTTGGGGAAGCTTGCCCCAAATAATAAGGTTTTGGACACTTACATAAGTAGGATCACAATTCATTATGAAACAATATGTAATTATCTACGTAACCCAAGTGACAAAAGATTCTAAAGGCAAATATAGAAGGTCCCATAGATCTGGGCAAAACTTAGCTCTTTTAATATTAAAAGCACTCAGTTTTCTTAAGTAATCTTGATTAAGACAACATGAAGTAGAGAAAATTATTTTGGTAAAGCACAGCTTTGCTTTCTAACCAGATTACTTAAAAGGAAAAGAAAAACTTCTCTTATCAGGAGTAGATTAATACTCCAAGGTAACTTTATCCTTTTAGCAGATGAAAGAAAATACATAAGCATACTGTTGAGAGTAAAGCCTATGTTTTAAGAAAACCCTTATAATAACAATTCCATTTTATCTAACTTGACTGCATAAGGTAAAAATCTCTTCCTTTCTCTTTCTGCCTGACTTTCTATACCATTTCATCCTTTATCTTCCTCTTTCTCATTCTAAAATAATTGGTTTTACTTTAGAAAAAAATTTTACTTTCTTTTCTCTTAAAAATGCATCTCCACACCTCATGCCTTCTCAAAGCCAAAAATGCACCTTACTTTCCTTGCATTCAGAGTTATTTACCTTATTATTTCTAGTAGGTTAATTATGTATATTAATTAGAATTCTTAACCTTGAGAAATTTTAATTTCTGGTGAACACTGAGTAAGCACATGTGTGGGGAATTCCCTGGTGGTCTAGTGGTTAAGATTTGGCACTATGCTGTGGTCTGAGTTGAATCCTTGGTTGGGGAACTGCGATCCCTCAAGCCTTGGGGTACAGCCAAAAACACAATAGAAAGAAAGAAAGAAGAAGAAGTAAGCACTTGCAAACTGAACTGTCTGTTAAATCAGCATTCTTTAGATTGGCAAAATTAAGAATATGTTTTGTAATTTCTCTAAATATACATTTCCTCATAGTACACATTTTCAATCTAGCACAGAACATGCTTACTAATAGACAAAATATCATTTCCTCTGTAATAAGTCAAGGTTCGGTAAACTTAGACTTTAGCAATTGCTGCTTCAGCATTTTATCATATATGGAAATGATCTAGACATCCAATAATTCCCGATATTTAACTTAGCGAAAGTTTAAAGGTGGAAGTTACCAAAGATTTGAGAAACTGTTTCTAAGTAGACATACTGTAACACATAATTATTTCTGTAAAGTTCACCTAAAAACTCTTATCCCACTTACATCGATCTATCTCCCAACAATTATGTTTAGGCTACCCACAAAACTTCATTAGACATTAAAGTCGGCCATCATCCAAAGCTACTTTTCTTGTTGACAAATTTTCTAATATAGATAATGTGAATGTATTTGACTAGTGAGCAGGGAGAATAGAAGGTGTTCACCTACATTTAATTATTTATTTATTTTTGGCCTTGCGGCATGTGAATCTTAGTTCCCTGAAGTGATCAAATCTGTACTCCCCCGAGTAGAAGCATGGAGTCTTAGCCACTGGACTGCCAGGAAAGTTCCAATCTATGTTTTATTTAATGCTGGTAACTCTGAAGACACACTTTAAAAAACGTAACCAGTTTTTATTTACCAGAGATTATCCTGGATTATGTGAACATGAAAAACAGTTGAGTTATGTAATGTATTTCTGAGTTTTAGGAATCCTTCATTCATAATACTTATTTTTAAACCAGTTAAATAGATCTCTATTACAAATTAATTTTGGCATTTCCATCCAGAGGTAGGGAAAGAAAAAAAAAANATGGTAAAGCTGAAACTCCAGTACTTTGGCCACCTTATGCAAAGAGTTGACTCATTGGAAAAGACTCTGATGCTGGGAGGGATTGTGGGCAGGAGGCAAAGGGGATGACAAAGGATGAGATGGCTGGATGGCATCACTGACTCGATGGACATGAGTTTGTGTGAACTCCTGGAGATGGTGATGGACAGGGAGGCCTGGCGTCCTGCAATTCTTGGGATCACAAAGAGTTGGACATGACTGAGTGATTGAAGTGAACTGAAGAAGAATTTTGAAAAACTCCAATAACAGAACATAGAGGAGTAAGAAAAGTCAGGTAGAAGGGACATTTTAAAAATAATTTTGTTTTCTGAAACTATTCATTTAATTCGATTAAAAAATAAGTAGGCAAATCTGGACTTCCCAGGTGGCGCTAGTGGTAAACAACCTGCCTGTAGATGCAGGAGGCCCAGGTGGGTTTGATCCCTGTTTTGGGATGATCTCCTGGAGAAGGACATGGCAAAATACTCCAGTATTCTTGCCTGGAGAATCCCATGGACAGAGGAACCTGGCAGGCTACAGTCCATAGAGTTGCAATGAGTCAGACAGGACTGAAGCCACTTAGCATGCTCACATGTATACTCAGCAAAGCCAGATATACATATTCTTGTGTTAGTTTTCATGTCTACTGACTCAGAATATCTGGAAAGTGTTCAACAATCTGTTTTTCTTTACTTAAGTTGAGGTTTATTAATTTACAATATTATACATTTAATTGTATAGCAGAATAATTCACAGTTTTTGAAAATTAAACTCCATTCATGGTTATAAAGTACTGGATATACTCCATGTGTCATATCATATATCCTTTAGCTTATTTATTTTATATATAGCAATTGTACCTCTTAATCCTCCAACCATATCTTGCTATCTAGTTCCTGTCCCCTCCTTCTCCCCACTGGTAGACGTTTGTTGAATATATTTGTGAGTTTGTTATTTCTGTTGTTTTTATATTCACTAGTTTGTTTTTTTATATCAAATATGGTGATGATAAATATCTTTCACTTTCTAAGTTATTTTGCTAAATCCTAATGTTCTTCAAGTCTGTCTTTGTTGCAAATGGCAAAAACTTCATTCGTTTTTGTAGCTGAGCAGCATTTGATGGCATGTATTTATAAAGTCTCCTTTATCCTTCACGTTTTGACAGATACTTAGATTGCTTCTGTGTTTTTATGTCTTGGCTATTGCAAATAGTGCTATAATAAACATTAGGGTGCATCAGTCATATCAGTTTCTCAGCCATGTCTGACTCTTGACCCCATTAATTAAAATACTCCAGGCTTCCCTGTGCATCATCAAAGCCCAGAGCTTATTCAAATTCAAGTCCATNGTGTTTTTATGTCTTGGCTATTGCAAATAGTGCTATAATAAACATTAGGGTGCATCAGTCATATCAGTTTCTCAGCCATGTCTGACTCTTGACCCCATTAATTAAAATACTCCAGGCTTCCCTGTGCATCATCAAAGCCCAGAGCTTATTCAAATTCAAGTCCATCCAGTCAGTGATGCCATCCAACCATCTCATCCTCTGTTGTCCCCTTCTCCTCCTGCCTTCAGTCTTTCCTAGCTTCAGGGAAATTTTCCAGTGAGTCAGTTCTCATCAGCTGGCCAAAGCATTGGAGCTTCAGCTTCAGCATCAGTCCTTCCAATGCATATTCAGGACTGATTTCCTTTATGACGTACTGGGTTTGATCTTCTTGCAGTCCAAGGGACTCACAAGAGACTTCTCCAACATCACAGTTCAAAAGCATTAATTCTTTGGCACTCAGTGACTTAGCAGCAGCAGCATCTTTCTTTGTAGTCCAACTCTCACATGCATCGCTAAGATTACTTCTGTGTTTCTGTGTCTTTGCTATTGCAAACAGTGCTATAATAAACATAGGGGTGCATGTTTCTTTTCAAATTAATGTTTTTGTTTTCTTCAGATATATACTCAAGTTTGAAATTGATGGATCATAAGGTAGTTCTATTTTTAGTTTTTTTGAGGAAGCTTCATAGTGTTTTTCATAGTAGTTGCACCAATTTATATTTCCACCAAAACTGTACAATTGTTCCTTTTTATCTACATTCTTGCCAATGTTTATTTTTTGAGGTCTTTTTGATGATAGGTATTCTGACAGGTATGAAGAGCATCACTGAATCAGTGGACATGAGTTAAAGGAAACTCTGGGAGTTAGTGAAGGACAGGGAAGCCTGGCACAATGGAGTGTGTATGCTCACAAAGACTCAGTCAAACATTAGCAACTGAACAACAGCAACAACAACATTGTGACAGGCATGAGGTTAATACCTCACTGTGGTTTTGATTTACATTTCTCTAATAATTAATGTTGCTGAGCATTTTTGCACATGCCTAATGACCATTTAAATGCCTTCTTTGGAAAAATGTATAATTAAACCTTCTGCCCATTTTTGATCCAGTTGTTTATTTTCTTGATGTTGTAAGGGCCATTTAAATAACTTGATACTAATCCCATGAGTATTAATCTTATTTCCAATAATTTTTTTTCCAGTCAATAAGTTGTTTCTTTTTTCTTTCTTTTTTTTGTTCATGGTGCCTTTGATGTGCGAAAGTTTTAAGCTAAATTAGGTCCTAATTTTTTTTTTAATGTTTCTTTTGCCTTATGAGACAGATATTTTTACAAAGCTATGATTTATATCAAAGAGTACTATGTTTATATTTTCTTCTAGGAGTATAATGACTCCTGGTCTTACATGTAGGTATTTAAAATCCATTTTAACTTTAATATATTATGTGAGAATATGTTAACCCTAATTTTATTATTTCACATGTAACTGTGCAATTTTCTGAGCACCACATATTAAATACACTGTTTTCTCCACTGTATGTTCTTGCCTCCTTTGTCATAAATTAATTGACCATTCAGTTCAAATCAGTCACTTGTAAAGCCTCACCAATGCCATGACAGGCTTATTAGAAAATACTGGGCCACAGAAAAATTCCGGAGTCATTCTGACTCTGCGGGCTCAAGGAGGCCCATCCAGGATGACATAATGAAGACCCAATCACAAAATAACTCCCCCTGCTCAGGAGCAAGAACCAATCCATACGAGACACAAAGCCTTAACCCTGCATACGCGCATTGTATAATCAATCAGATTATGCCAAATCCCTGTCTTGCCTTGTATGCACAAGCAATTCACACCGAATATCTGTCTTTGTCCTAAACCTATAAATACTCCTGTAATCCTAAACTCGGGGCCCTCCTGCCTCATTCCACTGCTTCAGAGATGGTGGAGTGCCCTAACTCAATTTAGCAATAAACTCCCTTCTTGCTTTTGCATTGCCGTAGTGGACTTGTTCTCTCAGTCTGTTTGGGGATTTGAGCTCGGAGCATAACATTTGGGGGCTTATCCAGGATCTCCTGTTGACTGGGAAGAACAATTCTCCTGGTAGAAGGGGGACCTCGTCAGGAGGTAAGAACTCTGAACACTGGTGTTAGCTCTGATAAACCCAGGTTAAGTCCGGGGCCCAGTATCAAACTGGGGAGGCCTCTGGGTGTGAGTGCTGAAAAAGGCTCAGTTTAAGTCCAGGGCCCAGTGTCGGACAAACTCTGAACTGGGGAGGCATCTGAGCGAGTGCTGAGATAAGTCCAGCATAAGGCCAGGGCCCAGTATTGTACTGGGGGGCAGCTGGCTCCATGAGCATCCTGCAGGTAAGACTGACACAGGAACCTAGAAAGATCTAGTGTTGGGCTGTTGGTGGCCATTTTGTGTTTGCTGTCTGCGTCTAATCATTGTGTCTGTGTGAGTGCTGGCACCATCCCTGTGTTCTTTGTTTGCTTTATAGAGGGTCCCAGGTCAACCACTGTTCATCAGCAAATATGGGACAAAAGGCTTCCACTCCTCTAACTCTTGTGACTGACCATTTTTCTGATTTCAAATCTAGAGTGCAAAATCTGTCTCTGCTGGTGAAGAAAAGCAAGTTGCTGATGTTCTGCATGGCTGAATGGCCTGCTCTTAACGTTAACTGGCCGCCAAAGAGCACCTTCAGCTTGCCGATTGTACGGGCAGTAAGAGAAAAGGTGCTAGGTTCCAACCCAGTGGGACACCCAGACCAAACTCCATATATGTTGGTCTGGCAGGATCTGGTGGAGAATCCACCAAACTGGCTTAAACCCTTTGTCCTCAAACTTCCTAACCCCTCCTGTCCCTCTTCCCCCTCCCCAGCCTCTTCATGCCCACAGGTGTTAGTCGTGGAAGCTACCAAGGAGAAGAAAGAAGAGAAGTGCAAAAACCGGGTGAAACCGGTGCTCCAGGAATCCTCACTGTACTCTAATCTACTAGACCTGGAGACTGAGCTTTCCCCACCCCCCCATGCAGACCCACATCCACCTGTGCTTCCGCAGGTTCCTCAGGTTTCATCGGGAGGAGTAGGGAGGGACATTGGGCCCTTGGTCCCTCCCTGAGAGGGAGGACCCTCCCAGGGGACCCAAGAAAGAACAAGAGGAATTGCCAACGCAGCAGCAGAAGAGGACAGCCCTGAGATCCCCTCCTCCACCATCCAGGCGTTTCCAGTTCAGGCAGGGCCCACCCAAGCAGATGGAGAACGGACCTATCAATACTGGCCCTTCTCCACTAGTTACCTTTACAACTGGAAAACCCAAAGCCCCTCATTTTCTGAAAAACCTCAGCATCTCACTGATCTCTTAGAGTCTATCCTTTTGACCCATAACCCTACTTGGGATGACTGTCAGCAATTGTTGCAGGTGCTTTTTACCACAGAGGAACGAGAGCGGATTTTATCTGAAGCGTGGAAGAATGTACCCGGGGTGGACGGGAGACCCACTATGCAGCCTAACCTGATTGATGAGGGGTTTTCTTTGGTGCGGCCCCATTGGGATTTCGAGCACGCTGAAGGTAGGGAGCATCTCTGAGTGTACCGCCAGACTCTTATGACTGGCCTTAGAGTGGCTGCCAGAAGGCCAACAAATTTGGCTAAGGTAAATTTGGTCAGACAAGAACCCAATGAAAGTCTGGCAGCCTTCCTTGAAAGACTAATCTAAGCATTTAGACAGTACACCCCTATGGACCCTCAAGCTGATGAATCAAGAGCAGCAGTCATGCTAGCATTTGTAAATCAGACATCCCCAGATATTAGGAGAAAGCTACAGAAGATAGAGAGGTTGGGTGAACAGTCCTTGCAAGACCTAGTGAGGGCAGCAGAGAGCGTTTTTAACCATAGGGAGACTCCAGAAGAGAGGGAAGAACGAGTCAGACAAGAAGAGAGAGAGTTTAGGGCCGAAGAGAACCGTAAAAATCAGAAAGAGCTGGCTCAGATATTCTTTGCAGGAATAGAACAAGGAAATAATTCTCAGAGAACAGAAAGCGTAAACTAAAAAGATAAAGAAAAATCAATTAGATGAGGACTTAACAAAGATCAATGTGCCTTTTGTAAAGAAACCGGACACTGGAAGGACAAGTGCCCCAAGAAAAATCTAAGAGAAAAATTCGCCAAACAGGACAGGCCCCCAAAGTCTTCTGCGGGCCATATCCTTTATGAAGGAGAAGATAGCGATTAGGAGGGTCAGGGCCCGGCACCCCTCCCCGAGTCCTGGGTAACTATAAATGTGGAGGGGAAATTGGTTGGCTTCATGGTGGACACGGGAGCCCAATATTCAGTTCTCAATCAAAAGGATGGACCAATGTCTAAGAAAACCAGCTGGGTACAAGGGGCCACCGGGACTAAGCAGTATGGATGGACCACAAAACGACATGTGAACTTGGGGGCCCAATAGGTGACCCACTCCTTTATTGTGATACCCGAATGCCCAGCACCCCTGCTGGGAAGAGACTTGCTATCCAAAATCAATGCCCAAATTCACTTCGACCATGGACAAGTATCTGTTCTAGATGGGACCGGGCACCCTATACAGGTTCTGTCACTGGCCTTGAGGGATGAATACAGACTGTACTTCCCAAAGCCCCCCACAGCTATAAATCCTGATATGCAACAATGGATTCAGAAATATCCTCTAGCCTGGGCAGAAACAACAGGAATGGGGCTAGCCAAACAAAGACCTTCTATTGTTGTTGAAATGAAGGCCAATGCTCTTCCTGGGAGGGTAAGACAGTATCCCATGAGCCAAGAGGCCCGGCAAGGAATTATGCCTCACATACAGCGCCTCTTAAAGGCTGGGATCCTCAAAAGGTGCCGGTCCCCATGGAATACTCCTTTGTTGCCTGTGAGAAAGTCCGGGGGAACTGATTTTACACCAGTCCAAGATTTACGAGAAGTCAACAAATGGGTGAGTGATATTCATCCCACCGTTCCCAACCCTTATACTTTACTAAGCAGTCTGTCTCCAGATTATGTTTGGTATACTGTTCTAGACTTGAAAGATGCCTTTTTCAGTCTACCCCTGGCTCCCATGAGCCAGGAAATCTTCGCATTTGAATAGCTAGAAGAAGGCTCTCAGACCCCCGGACAGCTGACTTGGACTCGACTGCCACAAGGCTTCAAAAATTCGCCCACGCTGTTTAATGAGGCACTAGGTGAAGACCTCCATGAGTATCAGGTTGATCACCCTATCATTGTTTTATTGCAGTATGTTGATGACCTCATGTTGGCAGCAACTACGGAAGAAGCATGCCTAGAGGCAACAGGTGACCTCCTCCAAACTTTGAGGACTTTGGGATACCAGGCCAGTGCCAGAAAGGCCCAGATAGCTAAACAGGAGGTCATATACCTAGGATATAAGATTAAACAAGGACAGAGATGGCTAACACAAGCCATGAAAGAGACCATATTGCAGATCCTGGAACCCACAACTCCTAGAGAAGTGAGAGAATTTCTGGGGACTGTGGGGTATTGCTGGTTGTGGATTTTGGGGGTTGCTGAAAAGGCCCGACCATTATATGAAGGGAGCAGAGAAAATAAAGACTGGAAATGGACTGAGCCGATGAGAAAAGCTTTTCAGGAACTTAGGCAAGCCCTATTAGAGGCCCCAGCCCTTGCTCTCCATGACCCGTCCAACTCCTTCCAATTGTTCATAGATGAAAGACAGGGAATAAGAAAAGCGGTGTTAACACAAAAGTGGGGACCGTGGAGGCGACCAGTGGCCTACTTCTCCAAATGATTAGACCCGGTGGCCGCCAGATGGCCACCTTGCCTTCGGATTATCGCCGCCACTGCCCTCGGTCCATGATGCTGATAAACTGACTTATGGACAGTGACTCCTGGTCTACACTTCCCATGCCATCGAAGGAGTTTTAAAGCAGCCGCCAGGTAAGTGGATTTCCAATGCCCACTTGACACACTATCAGGCACTGCTGCTTGACACCCCACGGATACACTTCCAGACTCCCTGTTTTCTAAACCCGGCTACTCTTCTGCCAAACCCAGAGGGTGACCACCCCCTTCATGATTGTGGTGAAATATTCGCTGAGGTGACAGCAATACGAAAAGACCTGACAGATGTGCCACTAGATAACAGCGAACTAATATGGTTTACAGACGGGAGCAGTTATATAAAGGATGGACAGAGAAGGGCGGGAGCTGCAATAGTCGATGATTCTGGACAAACAATATGGGCTGAGGCCCTTCCTCCAGAAACCTCCGCACAAAAGGCGGAATTGATTGCTTTAATACAGGCCCTGGAGAGAGCCAAAGGAAAGAGAATAACCGTTTTTACCAATAGCTGATATGCTTTTGATACTAAACACATTCAGGGCCCAATATATAGAAAACGGGGGTTCTTGAGAGCTGAAGGGAAAGAAGTTAAAAACCTGTCTGAGATCCGCAGACTCCTGGAGGCCGTCCAACTGCCTTGGACAGTGTCAATAGTGCATGTCCCTGGACATCAAAAAGGAGAGGACCCCAGAGCACGGGGCAAAAGCGCCGCAGATACAGCAGGCCAAGAAGCAGCTGACAAAGACTATATTGCCCCCATACTAACAATAGGACTTCCATCCCCAGGTATGGGAACTTTACCCCCGGTCCCTGAGTATTCCCCTTCTGATCTTGCATGGATTCGGGAAAATGTTGATCTCCGAAAAGGTGAAGACGGATGGTATCGAGACCCAGATGACTATTTGATGCTTCCTGCCAACTTGAGTCGACACCTTTGTGAGCATCTACACCTGACCACCCATCTAGGAGAGAAAAAGACCCTAATGCTCCTCCAGACTGCACGTCTGCAGTTCCCTCGACACCAAGCAACTGTACGACAGTTCATGCCTATAAAGCATGCCAGCAGATGAGGCAAGGAAAAGGACAGCATGCAGGAATGAGGTACCGGGGAGAGAGATCAGGGCAACACTGGGAGATAGACTTTACAGAGGTAAGGCCAGGCAAGTATTGGTACCTTTATTTACTAGTTCTGGTAGATACTTTCATAGCGTGGGTAGAAGCTTTTCCTACTAAGGGAGAAACAGCTATGATAGTGGTGAAAAAGATTCTGGAAGAAATAGTGCCTAGATTTGGCTTGCCAATGACCATTGGCTCTGATAATGGGGCCACTTTCGTGAGCCAGATTGTTCAGGGACTTGCCTTGGCCCTGGGAACTAAATGGAAGTTACATTGTGAGTACAGTCCTCAGGGCTTGGGACAAGTTGAGAGGATGAATCAGACTCTAAAAGAAACTTTGACAAAATTGGCAATAGAGACTGGCGGGGACTGGGTGATCCTCCTTCCTTTCGCCCTCGTCCATGCACGTAACACCCCCTACAAACTAAATTTAACCCCTTTCGAAGTCATGTATGGAAGACCCCCTCCTGTATGTCCTATCTTCAAGGGAAAGAAACAACACCCCCCCTATTTTATGGCAATTTGAAAAGGCTCTCATGGCATTGGGCAAGGTACATACCCATGTCTGGAAATTGCTCCAAGAAATACATGAAGGAGAAAACAAGGGGACAATCCCCTCACATGACATTGGTCCAGGAGATTGGGTATGGGTTAAACGACAAGGTTAAGGCATTGGAACCCCGATGGAAAGGTCCTTATGTTGTTTTTCTTACCACCCCTACTGCCCTAAAGGTTGACAAAATTGGGCCTTGGGTACATTGCAACCACGTATGCCAAGCTACCCCAGAAGAACAAGAAAAAGCTCGAAAAGAATGGGAGGTAACTTTGCACCCATCAAACCCCCTCAAGCTGAAGCTCAGCTGCCGACAGGATACAAGCAACTCATCTTGACAGTCCTGTTAATGACCACTCTTCTGGACTCTGGAGTCACTAACGTCAACTCGCATGAACCAGTCAAGATCACCTGGAAACTTCAGAACGGAATGACACGAGAAGTGCTCAATGTGACTACTGAAATACATCCACCTGACACCTGGTGGCCAGATCTGTACTTTGATCTCAAGCCGGTGGTAGATGTACCTTGGGATAGAGGTTTTCTTCGAAACCAAGGATTCTGGGCATCCCCAGGGGCACCCAAACACAATTGGAAGACTTGTGGAGGGGCACAGGACTACTATTATAAATCATGGGATTGTGTAACTTCTAATGATGGGCCTAGATGCTGGGATGTGGGAAATCGGGACTTGCTTAACTTTTCATTTGCCGGACCTATACCTCCATACTCTGCTTGGGGACAAAACCATAATTTTGCACAAATAATAAGGTTTAACCTAGAGAGGGACAAAAAGGAAAAAGCATGGGTTTTGGGACTATCTTGGGGACTTCAAATCAGAAGAGATCAGTTTACCAGTATTTACAGTGGGATTATAATTGTGAGCCAGACTCTGGAGCCAGCACAAATATATAGTATAGGCCCCAACCCGATTGAAAAGATCGATGCAACCCCTCGTCCAACAACCACAGCCCTCACGTCCCAGGTTCCTCCTGGGCCCATGGATAACCTGGGTCCCATTAGTAATCTTGGAAATACGGACCCTCTATGGAAATTAGTAAGAGCAGTTTATACGACTCTGAATCAAACTCATCCAGAGGCAACTAGATCTTGCTGTCTCTGTTAAACTTGAACCCCCCTTATTATGAGGCAGTAGGCCTCAATGCCTCTTGTAATCTGGCCAGTAACACTGATCCTCCTCAGTGCCATTGGAGAGAACACAAAGAGGATTTTGCAATGAGAGAGGTTTGGGGAAAGGGGTTATGTGTGGGCAAAGTGTTACCAGAAAAGTCCCCACTATGTGCATGCGCCATTGAACCCACAAACTTGCCTGTAGCCAAATGGCTGATTCCAGAGATGGGGAGATGGTGGATTTGTTCACATACGGGACTGACTCCATGCCTACATAGCTTGGTATTTGACCCCAAGGAAGAGCTTTGCATTATGGTGGTGGTGGTGCCAAAAATTCTATATCGCCCTGAAGAGACAGTATATGATTACTGGGCCCAAAGGCAGACTCCTAACTTTCATGCAGTACAAAACAGTGTTAAAAGAGAGCCTGTCACGGCCATCATTATAGCAACTATGTTTGGCCTTGGAATAGCTGGAGCTGGGACAGGAATAGCAGCCTTGTCCCTCCACAATTAAGGATTTAACTCTCTGCGGGCAGCCATAGACGAAGACATTACCCGCTTAGAAGAATCAATCAGTCACTTAGAAAAATCATTGACCTCCCTATCCGAGGTGGTCTTGCAAAATCAAAGAGGATTAGACTTACTTTTCCTGCAGCAGGGAGGTCTCTGTGTAGCTCTAGGAGAAGAATGTTGCTTTTACACTGACCACACTGGGGTAGTCAGGGAGTCTATGGCCAAAGTGAGAGAAGGACTGGCCCAATGCAAAAGAGAGCTAGAGGCTCAACAAGGATGGCTTGAATCTGGTTCCAACGGTCCCCTTGGCTAACAACTTTAATTTCTACCCTATTGGCCCCTGCTAGTGCTTCTACTAATCCTCACCTTCAGACCCTGTATTATAACTTATAACTTTCATAAAGGAATGTATTAATACGGTCTAGCTGTTTGTACTCAGGCAACAATACCAGGCAGTGCCCCCCAAAATAGAGGAAGATTCCTCTATATGACCAAAGAACAGGGGGAATGTAAAGCCTCACCGACGCCATGACAGGCTTATTAAAAAATACTGGGCCACAGAAAAATTCCTGAATCATTCTGACTCTGCGGGCTCAAGGAGGCCCATCCGGGATGACATAATGAAGACCCAATCACAAAATAACTCCCCCTGCTCAGGAGTAAGAACCAATCCGTACGAGACACAAAGCCTTAACTTCACGCATACATATTGTATGACCAATCAGATTGTGCCAAATCCCTGTCTTGACTTGTATGCCCAATCAACTCACGCTGAATATTTGTCTTTGTCCTAAACCTATAAATACTCCTGTAATCCTAGACTCGGGGCCCTCCTGCCTCATTCCACTGCTTCGGAGATGGTGGAGTGCCCTAACTCGATTTAGCAATAAACTCCCTTCTTGCTTTTGCATTGCCATGATGAACTTGTTCTCTCAGTCTGTTTGAGGATTCAAGCTCGGAGCATAACATTGCTCAGTCATGTCTGACTCTTTATGACCCCATGAACCACAGCAAGCCAGGCCTCCCTGTCCATCACCAACTCCCAGAGTTCACCCAAACCCATGTCCACTGAGTCGGTGGTGACATCCAACCATCTCATCCTCTGTCATCCCCTTCTCCCCTTGCACTCAATCTTTCCCAGCATCAGGGTCTTTTCCAATGAGTCAGTTTATCGCATCAGGTGGCAAATGTATTGGAGTTTCAGCTTCAACATCAGTCCTTCCAATGAACACCCAGGACTGATCTCCTTTAAGATGGACTTGTTGGATCTCCTTGCAGTCCAAGGGACTCTCAAGAGTCTTCTCCAACACCACAGTTTAAAATCATCAGTTCTTCAGTGTTCAGCTTTCTTTGTAGTCCAATTCTCACATCCATACATGACCACTGAAAAAAAGCATAGCCTTGACTAGATGGACCTTTGTTGGCAAAGTAATGTCTCTGCTTCTTAATATGCTATCTAGGTTGGTCATAATTTTTCTTCCAAGGAATAAACATCTTTTCATTTCATGGCTGCAATCATCATCTGCAGTGATTTTAGAGCCCAGAAAAATAAAGTCAGCAACTCTTTCCACTGTTTCCCCAACTATTTGCCATGAAGTGATGGGACCAAATGCCATGATCTTTGTTTTCTGAATGTTGAGCTCTAAGCTAACATTTTCACTCGCTTTTTTTCACTTTCATCAAGAGGCTCTTTAGTTTTTCTTCACTTTATGCCATAAGGGTGGTGTCATAAGTCTGTTTATATTTGGTCTCCTATTCCATTGATCAATGTGTCTGTTTTTGTGCCTGTACCATACTGATGTGATTGCCATAGCTTTGTAATATCATTTGAAGCCAGAAAGTATGATTTCTCCAGCTCTGTTTTTCTTTCTGAAGGTTATTTTGACTATTAAGGTCTTTTGTTTTCCCAGACAAATTTTAAAATTATTTTTTTCCAGTTCTATAAAAAAATGTAACTTTCTTATAGGTTGTACTGAATCTGTAGATTTCTTTGGGTAGTGTAGTCAATATTAATTCTTCCAATTCAGGAACACTGTGTCATTTTCAGTTTGTTTCATCACTATCTTATAGTTTTCTGAATAAATGTCTTTCAGCTCCTTAGGTATATTTATTCCTAGTTATTAATTATGTTATCTTTGATGTAATTGTAAACAGGATTGTTTCCTTAATTTATCTTTCTGAGAGTTCATTGTTAGCACATAGAAATCCAACACATTTATCTATATTAATTTTGTATCCTGAAATTTTCTTAAATTCATTGATAAATTCTAGGAGATTTTTGGTACTATCTTTAGGATTTTCTGTGTATTGTAACATGTCATCTGTGAACAATGACAGGTTTACGCTTCTTCCTTTCCAGTTGAAACTCTTTTTATTTCTTTTTCTAATATGATTGCTGTGGGCAAGGCTTCTAATACTATATTGAATAAAAGTTACAAGAGTGAATATCATTGTATTGTGGCAGATTTTAGATGAAATACTTTCAGCCTTTCACTGTTGAGTATTATATAATATGTGGAATTATTATCTTGAGGTATATTCCCTCTATACCCACTTTCTGGAAAGTTCTTATCATAAATGGTTGTTTTATTTGGCAAAAGGTTTTCTTCATCTGCTGAGATGATCATATGATGTTATATCTTCATCATCACATGTGGTATATCACATTGATTTGTGGGTACTGAAAAATTCTTGCATCCCTGGGGATAAATCCTACTTTATGAAGGAGTATGATCTTTTTAATGTATTGTTGGGTTCAATTTCCTAATATTTTGTTGAGGATTTTTTTCATCTGTTTATAAGTGATACTGAGCTGTAATTATTATTTTTTTTGTTCGTTTGCTGTTTGTGGTATCTTTATTTGTTTTTGTATTAGGACAGTCTTGGCCTCATGAATGAGTTCAGCAGTATTCCCTCCTCTGAAATTGTTTGGAATAGTTTGAGAAGGATAGGTATTAACTCTTATCTAAATGTTTGGTAATATTCGTCTATGAATCAGGACTTAGAGTTTGTTGAGAGGTTTTGTTGTTGTTTTTTTAATTATTCCTCACTTAATTTTAATACTGGTAATTAATCTGCCCATTTTTTTATTTTTAGAAGTGGAATAAATTCCATTTCTAACTGGTACAATTAATTTCCTTCTATCTTCAGTCATACCTAGAACTTTGAACCCAATCAGTCTTCCCAAACGATATAAACTAAGGAGTCTCACATTCTCCTTTTAAACCAATTTACTTAAAATTTGTGAAAGTTATCTTTTGTATATTATTAGTTTATGTACCACTGAATTTAATTCTGACTTGCTGAATTGTAATGCATATGAAAAATGTGTATTGACAGTTTTTTACTGTTTATCCTGAAATATGTTTCTAAAACGAAATATACTATTCTAACTGCTATGAAAACTTGGCATCTCCTGTTATATATGATCTCTGTCTAACCCATTAATTGTTATTATAGCATGTGAATGCAAACTCCTTCAGATTGGATAGTGGTTACGCTACTAACTAGACTGGTCTCTATGCCTCCGTTTGCTGTGTTTGAAATGGATATTTTCATAATACTTACCTCATACTAGTGTTGTGAGGATTAATATAAAATGTTTCGGCTAACATCTGAACTGTACTATATGATAAATTATCATTTATTTGTTTAAATTGTATCCATCTACTTTCAATTTCAAAATGTAATTCACCGAATTTACAAATTTAAAAGAGCAATCATAGGGAATCTAAATAGAAATAGAAAAGCATGTGACAAAATCTAACATCAGCTTCTAATTTAAAAAAAAAAAAAAACCTTAGCAAACACAATAAAAGTGGAACTTAAGCCTAATCAAAGACTTCTGTGGAAATCCAGAAGATAATATCATATTTAATCTTGAAAGACAATGTTTCCACATAACATGAGGAAAAATAAAAGAATGTTTGCTCTATTCAATTCTATTAGCCATTATATTAAATGTTTTAGCTAGTACAATTAGTAAAGAAATTTAAAAATGAACACTAAAACTGAAGCGAAAGTAAAATTCTTATTTCATTATAATATGATCATATAGGTAGAAAATTCTGGGGCATATAGGGGCTTCCCATGTGGTGCTGAAGGAAAAGACACACCTGCAAACGTAAGAAATGCAGACATATCAGTTTGATCCCCTGGATGGAGAAGGTCCCTGAAAGAGGGCATGGGAACCCATCCCAGTGTTCTTGCCTGGTGAAATCAATGGACAGAGGACTCTGGTCAGCTACAGTATGTAGTTGGACAGAACTGAAGCATCTTCATACACATGCATATGAGAAAGGTTATTGGAATTGATAATTATCTTTCTGGAGGGTAAAAAGACAAAATCAATTTTATTTCCTAGCAATTAAAAAAGAATCAAATTTTAAATAATTCATTTCTTAAAAACATTATTGAAACATAAAATACTTAGAGATATCTGTTAAAGAGTATAAAAAAACATGTTCAAAAATTATAAAATATTTCTGAGAAAAATTTAAAAGGGCCTAATTAATCAGACATTCTAGAATGTGAAGTCAAGTGGGCCTTAGAAAGCATCACTACGAACAAAGCTAGAGGAGGTGATAGAATTCCAGTTGAGCTATTTCAAATCCTGAAAGATGATGCTGTGAAAGTGCTGCACTCAATATGCCAGCAAATTTGGAAAACTCTGCAGTGGCCACAGGACTGCAAAAGATAAGTTTTCATTCCAATTTCAAAGAAAGGCAATGCCAAAGAATGCTAAAACTACCACACAATTACACTCATCTCACATGCTAGCAAAGTAATGCTCAAAATTCTCCAAGCCAGGATTCAGCAAAATGCAAACCATGAACTTTCAGATGTTCAAGCTGGTTTTAGGAAAGGCAGAGGAACCAGAGATCAAATTGCCAATATCTCTGGATCATGGAAAATGCAAGAGAGTTCCATAAAAACATCTATTTCCTCTTTATTGATTATGCCAAAGCCTTTGACTACTGTGGAAAATTGTAAAAGAGATGGGAATACCAGACAACCTGACCTGCCTCTTGAGAAACCTGTATGCAGGTCAGGAAGCAACAGGTAGAACTAGATATGGAACAACAGACTGATTTCAAGTATGAAAAAGAGTACATCAAGGCTGTATATTGTCACCCTGCTTATTTAACTTATATGCAGAGTACAACATGAGAAATGCTGTGCTGGAAGAAGCATAAGCTGGAATCAAGATTGTCCGGAAAAATATCAATCACCTCAGATATGCAGATGACACCACCCTTATGGCAGAAAGTGAAGACGAACTACAAAGCCTCTTGATGAAAGTGAAAGAGGAGAGTGAAAATGTTGCCTTAAAGCTCAACATTCAGAAAACAAAGATCATGGCATCTGGTCCCATCCCTTCATGGCAAATAGATGGGGAAACAGTGGAAACAGTGTCAGACTATTTTTGGGGGCTCCAAAATCACTGCAGATGGTGATTGAAGCTATGAGATTAAAAGACACTCCTTGAAAAGAAAGTTATGACTAACCTAGATAGCATATTCAAAAGCAGAGACATTACTTTGCCAACAAAGATCCATCTATTCAATGGTATGGTTTTTCCAGTGGTCATGTATGGATGTGAGAGTTGGACTGTGAAGAAAGCTGAGTGCCGAAGAATTGATGCTTTTGGTGTTGGAGAAGACTCTTGATAGTTCGTTGGACTGAAAGGAGATCCAACCAGCCCATTCTAAAGGAAATAAGTCCTGGGTGTTCATTGGAAGGACTGATGCTGAGGCCGAAACTCCAGTACTTTGGCCACCACATAGGAAGACTTGACTCACTGGAAAAGACCCTTATGCTGGGACGAATTGGTGGCAGAAGGCCAAGGAGACGCCAGTGGATGGGATGTCTGGATTACATCACCCACTCAGTGCACATGAATTTGGGTGAACTCCGGAAGTTGGTGATGAATAGGGAGGCCTGGCATGCTGCAGTTCATGAGGTTGCAAACAGTCAGACATGACTGAGAGACTGAACTGAACTGAATTAGATGAGAAGTAATACCTTGCTAATTTGCTTGAGAATTGAATATTATTAAGATATCATGATAGTTCTCTCAAAATTGATTTATAAATTTAACACAGTCCTAAACAGAATCCCGAGGCTTTTAAAATTATAATATCCAAGCTAAGTTTCAATCATATGTAAGTGCAAATAACTTAAATAGTCAAAGCAAATTTGAAAAGATAAATAATATTGAAGGCAAATCATATCAAATTGTAAGATTTATTACAAAGTTAAACTATTAAAGATATTGTAATATTGACTTCAACTGATAAATGGAAGAGTGAATCCAGAAGTAGATCTCCACATATAGGGACAACTGATATTTCATATAGCTACAAAGACTATAATGGAGGGGGAAAAAAAAAACCTGTCCTTTCAAAAAATAATGTTAAAACAATTGCAAATAAGGCAGCTTTAATCCATATGTCACAATATATTCAAAAAACTAACTCAAAATGGATCAAAGATAGAATTGTAAAATCTAAAACTATTAAGTTTCTGAAAGAAAATATAGAGAAAAAAAATTATATAGGCTTGGGTTAGATAAAGATTCCTTAATTTGATACCTAAAACCATGATTTATAAAATATAAAATTGAAAAGTTAAAATTTCATCAAAATTAAAACCTTCAGATTTTCTAAAGACATTTTTAAAGATTAAATAGGCAAGTCACAAACTAGGAGAAAATATTTGTAAAGAACATATTAAACAAAGACTTGTATTCAGAAGATATAAAGAATGCTCAAATTAAAATAAAACAAAACTCTGCATTGAAAAATTGGCAAAATATTTGCGAAGACACTTTACCCAAAAAAAGTATGGCTATAAAATCATTAGTCATTATTGGAATGCAGATTTAAGACGCAATGAGATATAACGAAATATCTTATTATACTGGTTAAATTTTCCAAAGATTTATGATAACTAATGCTGGCAAGTCTGGAAGAACTATTCACAGAACCATCATACTCTTGATGGAATCATAAAATGAAAAATTGATTTTGTAAAACATCTTGGGAATCCTCAAATCATTCTTTTTTTCAGTTTTATTTATTTTTAAAATAGAAATTTATTTATTTTAATTAGAGATCAATTACTTTACAATATTGTGTTGGTTTTGCCATACATCAACATGAATCCACCACAGATATACACGTGTTCCTTATCCTGAACCCCCCCTCCCTCCTCCCTCCCTGTACCATCCCTTTGGGTTGTCCCAGTGCACCAGCCCCAAGCATCCAGTATCATGCATAAAACCCAGACTGGCAATTTGTTTCATATATGATANAATTACTTTACAATATTGTGTTGGTTTTGCCATACATCAACATGAATCCACCACAGATATACACGTGTTCCTTATCCTGAACCCCCCCTCCCTCCTCCCTCCCTGTACCATCCCTTTGGGTTGTCCCAGTGCACCAGCCCCAAGCATCCAGTATCATGCATAAAACCCAGACTGGCAATTTGTTTCATATATGATATTATATATGTTTCAATGCCATTCTCCCAAATCATCCCACCCTCTCCCTCTCCCACAGAGTCCAAAAGACTGTTCTATAAATCTGTCTCTTTTACTGTCTCACATACAGGGTTATTATTACCATATTTCTAAATTCCATATATATGCATTAGTATACTGTATTGGTGTTTTTCTTTCTGGCTTACTTCACTCTGTATAATAGGCTCCAGTTTCATCCACCTCATTAGAACCTATTCAAATGTATTCTTTTTGATGGCTAAGTAATATTCCATTGTGTATATGTACCGCAGCTTTCTTATCTATCTGTCTGCTGATGGACATCTAAGTTGCTTCCATGTCCCGGCTATTATAAACAGTGCTGCGATGAACATTGGGGTACATGTATCTCTTTCAATTCTGGTTTCCTCGGTGTGTATGCCTAGCAGTGGGATTGCTGGGTCATAAGACAGTTCTATTTCCAGTTTATTAAGGAATCTCTACACTGTTATCCACAATGGTTGTACTAGTTTGCATTCCCACCAACAGTGTAAGAGGGTTCCCTCTTCTCCACACCTTCTCCGTCATTTATTGCTTGTACACTTTTGGATCACAGCCATTCTGACTGTCATGAAATGGTACCTCATTGTGGTTTTGACATTCTTATAATGGAGTAGTATATTTCCTCATGGTCAGTAAGTCAGGAGATTCCAGCTGCTACTTAACCTTCTTTAAGAGCTCACCTGATTAGTCTGGGTGCTCCCAGCACAATCTCCCTGTAGATTCAGTCAAGGCAACTGATTAACAATAACTCATGAGAGTGATAACCCATCATATACATAGGTCTTGTCCATATCTGCATGGACTGTTTTATAGAAGGGAGAACTGTAAAGATATGCTGCTCTTGTTCAGCCCCTAAGGCATGTCCAACTCTTCACCACCCCATGGACTGCAGCACACCAGGCTTCCCCATCCTGCACTCTCTCCCAGAGTTTGTTCAAACTCATTTCCATTGAGTCAGTGATGCTATCCAACCATCTCATCCTCTGTCATTGGATATCGGCTTAAATTTCTGCCTACCATGATCCACATTTAATCTCATCCCTATAAGTGATTATATTACTTTTAAAATATTGTTCATAAAACATCAGAAGATATTAAGTTTTTACAATTAACTATAGAGTACAAATGGAATGAGAGCACTCAACCACTTTGATAGCCATAATTGAACTGTATTGGTGGGTTTCTCTGAGAAAAACAAAAAGTAATGGATGGATATAGTGAGGAAGGAAGATAGGGGCAAGGATGGAAGAAAGGAGAGAAAGAAACAAAAATCAGTAGGCTGATTCATGTTTTTTGATGATGTCTTAAAATCTGTCATTTTTAGGAAATTACTTTAAAATATAAATCCAGAAGCATATGCATTTAAGTTTTAAGAAGCAATTTGTGCAGTATTCTATAATTTGTTATCCTTTCCTATTTCACAGTTGATCATACAAACTAGAAATCAAGTGAAGTGAACTGGGAAAATTTGTCCTCTCTCTTTGCTCCTGTTATTCTTTTCTGAACATGAGAGAAAGAGTAATTTGTGAAGTAAATGAGTTTTGCAAAAACAGTATGTAAGTTCTATGTATTCTGGGTACTTCTTTATGGATTTGTCATTTGACAGGACATTAACCTGCTCTCATTACCAGACTATGTAGGATTTTGTTTGGGAGATCTGTGGTTGTTCCCTTCTGATTATGCATTTGAGTGGCAGAGACAGAAATACTAATAATTAACCTTTCAAACATCAACAACCATTAAAAGCATTTAGTGCCTGTGAATATAGAATGATAAAAGTCAAAAAATATACCTAGACGATCAAGTTCACATGCATTATAACATTGAAAAGAGTTGATAAATTCAATATTTTCTGCTCCTTTATTTTTGAATTATGTTATTTGATACACATAGACATTATAATCTTTTAATAGCTTTATTTCAATTTTGTTATTTATCTATGTTTTGCACATGTTTCCACAGCTGTTAACCACTGTCCCCTCCAGAAACTTTTTGGACTACATTTTTTAAACATTTTAATTATTCTATATTTCTCATTAGTACTCTAATTTGGTGTCACAGTGTGAATTTCCACTTCTGAACTGATGACGTGATAATTTTCCCAGAACATGATTTCTGAAACCCTGAGGAATTTTGCTTGATGCCATTTTTATTGTAAGGCAAAAGAGTTTGAACATCAGGTAATTTGTTAGCTCTTGATATCAGAGAGGCCTGATTGCTTTCAGAGGGTTTTGGCATAGCTTCCATATGTGCCTCCTAATTATATTGAATTCATAGAGTGTAACACGTTGGCCCTGCACTGTGTTAGCCAAGTTATTCTAGATTTCCACTATTTTCTCATTAGATGCAAAAATAAAGGTGATTTACCTCTAAGTATCCTTACATACCCCCCCCCCCGAAAAAGATGTCCTTTTCATTATAAGGGACTGGAATGCAAAAGTAGGACGTTAAGAAACACCTGGAGTAATAGGCAAACTTGGCCTTGGAGTACAGAATGAAGCAGGGCAAAGGATAATAGAGTTTTGCCAAGAGAACGCACTGGTTATAGCAAACACCTTCTTCCAACAACACAAGAGAAGACTTTACACATGGACATCACCAGATAATCAACACTGAAATCAGACTGATTATATTCTTTGCAGCCAAAGATAAAGAAGCTCTATACAATCAGAAAAACAAGACTGGGAGCTGAGTGTGGCTCAGATCATGAACTCTTTATTGCCAAATTCAGACTTTAAATGAAGAAAGTGAGGAAAATCACTAGATCATTCACATATGACCTAAATCAAATTACTTATGACTAAACCATGGAAGTGAGAAATAGATTTAAGTGACTAGATCTGATAGACAGAGTGCCTGATGAACTGTTGATAGAAGTTTGAAACATTGTACAGGAGACAAGGATTAAGACCATCCCCATGGAAAAGAAATGGAAAAAAGCAAAACGGCTGTTTGAGGAGGCCTTACAAATAGCTGTGAACAGAAGAGAAGTGAAAAGCAAAGGAGAAAAGGAAAGATATAAGCATCTGAAAGCAGAGGGCCAAGAATAGCAAGGAGAGATAAGGAAGCCTTCCTCAGCCATCAATGCAAAGAAATAGAGGAAAACAAAAAAATGGGAAAGACTAGAGATCTCTTCCAGGAAGGCAATGGTACCCCACTCCAGTACACTTGCCTGGAATCCCATGGACGGAGAAGGCTGGTAGGCTGCAATCCATAGGATAGCTAAGAATTGGACAATATTGAACAACTTCACTTTCACTTTTCACTTTCATGCATTGGAGAAGGAAATGGCAACCCACTCCGTGTTCTTGCCTGGAGAATCCCAGGAACGGCTGAGCCTGATGGGCTGCTGTCTATGGGGTCGCACAGAGTCGGACATGACTGAAGCAACTTAGCAGCAACAGCAGCAGCAGCAGAGATCTCTTCAAGAAAATTAGAGATACCAAGGGAACATATCATGCAAAAATGGGCTTGATAAAGGATATAAATGGTATTGACCTAAAAGAAGCAGAAGATATTAAGAAGAGGTGGCAAGAATACACAGAAGAACTGTACAAAAAAGAGGTTCATGACCCAGGTAATCATGACGGTGTGATCACTCACATAGAGCCAGACATCCTGGAATGTGAAGTCAAGTTGGCTTTAGAAAGCATCACTGTGAACAAAGCTAGTAGAACTGATGGAAGTCCAGTTGAGCTCTTTCAAATCCTGGAAGATGATGCTGTAACAATGCTTCACTCAATATGCCAGCAAATTTAGAAAACTCAGCATTGGTGACAGGATTGGAAAAGGTCAGTTTTATTCCAATCCCAAAGAAAGGCAATGCCAAAGAATGCTCAAAATAACACACAATTGCACTCATCTCACATGCTAGTAAAATAATGCTCAGAATTCTCCAAGCCAGGCTTTAGCAATACGTGAACCACGAACTTCCAGCTGTTCAAGCTGGTTTTAGAAAAGGCAGAGGAACCAGAGATCAAATTGCCAAAATCCGCTAGATCATGGAAAAATCAAGAGAGTTCCAGAAAAACATCTATTTCTGCTTTATTGACTATGCCAAAGCCTTTGACTGTGTGGATCACAATCAACTGTGGAAAATTCTGAAAGAGATGGGAATACCAGACTACCGGACCTGCCTCTTGAGAAACCTATATGCAGGTTAGGAAGCAACAATTAAAACTGAACATGGCAAAACAGACTAGTTCCAAATAGGAAAAGGAATAAGTCAAGGCTGCATATTTTCACCTTGCTTATTTAACTTATATGCAGAGTACATCGTGAGAAATGCTGGGCTCGAAGAAACACAAGCTGGAATCAAGTTTTCTGGGAGAAATATCCATAACCTCAGATATGCAGATGATACCGCCCTTATGGCAGAGTGTGAAGAGGAACTAAAAAGCCTCTTGATGAAAATGAAAGAGGAGAGTGAAAAAGTTGGCTTAAAGCTCAGCATTCAGAAAACTAAGATCATGGCTTCTGGCCCCATCACTTCATGGGAAATAGATGAGGACAGTGGAAACAGTGTCAGACTTTACTTTTTGGACTCCAAATTCACTGCAGATGTTGATTGCAGTCATGAAATTAAAAGATGCTTACTCCTTGGAAGGAAAGTTATGACCAACCTAGATAGCATATTAAAAAGCAAAAACATTATTTTGCCAACAAAGGTCTTTCTAGTCAAAGCTATGTTTTTTTCCAGTAGTCAAGTATGAATGTGAGAGTTGGACTGTGAAGAAAACTGAGTGCTGAAGATTGATGCTTTTGAACTGTGGTGTTGGAGAAGACTTGAGAGTCCCTTGGACTGGAAGGTGATCCAACCTGTCCATCCTAAAGGAGATCAGTCCTAAATATTCATTGGAAGGAATAATGTTGATGCAGAAACTCCAATACATGGACACCTGATGCAAAGAACTGAATTATTTGAAAAGACCATGATGCTGGGAAAGATTGAGGGCAAGAGGAGAAGGGGATGACAGAGGATGAGATGGTTGGATGGCATCACCGACTCAATGCCCATGGGTTTGGGTGGACTCTGGGAGTTGGTGGTGAACATGGAGGCCTGGCGTGCTGTGGTTCATGGGGTCGCAGAGATTCGGACATGACTGAGTGAATAATCTGAACTGAACTGAATTGATACCTAAAATGTGCATGTTCACTCTTGCCATATCAGTTCACTCAGTCATGTCCAAGTCTGTTGTGCCATCTCTTCTTGATCTCTCCCAATTTGCCTTAATTCATGGACCTAACATTTCAGGTTCCTATGCAATATTGCTCTTTACAGCATCAGACTTTACTTCCATCATCAGTCACACCCACGTCTGGGTGGTGTTTTTGCTTTGGCTTTTTCTCTCCATTCTTTTTGGATTAGATCTGATGGATAGAGTGCCTGAAGAACTATGCAGAGAGGTTCATAACACTGTACCAAAGACTGTCATCAAAAACATGCCCAAGAAAAATAAATGCAAAAAAGGCAAAATGGTTGTCTGTGGAGGCTTTACAAATAGGTGAAGAAAGCAGAGAAGTTAAAGGCAAAGGAGAAAAGGAAAGATATACCCATCTGAATGCAGAGGTCCAAAGAATAGCAAGGAGAGAGAAGAAAGCCTTCCTCAGTGATCAGTGGGAAAAATAGAGGAAAACAATAGAATGGGAAAGATTAGCGATCTTTTCAAGAAAATTAGAGATACAAAGGGAATATTTCTGCATAGATTGCCTCAATAAATGACAGAAATGGTATGTACCTAACAGAAGAAGAAGATATGAAGAAGAGGTGGCAAGAATACACAGAAAAACTGTACAAAAAAGATCTCCAGGACCCAGACAACCATAATGGTATGATCACTCACCTACAGCCAGACATCCTGGAATGCAAAGTCAAGGTGAGCCTTAGGGAATATAACTACAAACGAAGCTAGTGGAGGTGATGGAATTCCAATTAACCTATTTCAAATCCTAAAAGATAATATTGTGAAAGTGCTGGACTCTAAATGGCAGCAAATTTGGAAAACTCAACAGTGAGCACAGGACTGGAAAAGGTCAGTGTTCACTCCAGTCCCAATAAAAACTAATGCTAAAGAATGTTCAAACTACTGCATAATTGCATCTCACACATTATGATTATGAGATGACACATAATCATCTCACACTTTAGTAAATTAGTGCTCAAAATTCCTGAAGCCAGGCTTCAACAGTACATGAACTAAGAACTTCCAAATGTTCAAGCTGGCTTTAGAAAAGGCAGAGGAACCAGAGATCAAATTGCCAACATCTGCTGGATCATCAAAAAAGCCAAAGAGTTCCAGGAAAACATTTACTTCTGCTTTACTGACTATGCTAAAACCTTTGACTGTCTGGATCACAACAAACTGTGTAAAATTCTTAGAGATCAGAATACCAGACCACCTGACCTGCCACCTGAGAAACCTGGAGATCAGGAAACAATAGTTAAAACTTCTCAAGGAACAACATACTGTTTCCACATCAGGAAAGGAGTATGTCACGGCTGTATATTGTCACCCTGCCTATTTAATTTGGATGCTGATTACCTCATGTGAAATGCCAGGCTGGATGAAGCACAAGCTGGAATCAAGATTACCAGGAGAAATATCAATAACCTCAGATACGCAGATAATACCACACTTATGGCAGAAAATGAAGAACTAAAAAGCCTCTTGATGAAAGTGAAAGAGCAGAGTGAAAAGCTGCCTTAAAAACTCATCATTCAGAAAGCTAAGATCAAGTCCCATCAGTTCAGTTCAGTTCAATTCACTTCAGTCACTCAGTCGTGTCTGACTCTTTTCGACCCCATGAATGGCAGCACATCAGGCCTCCCTGTCCATCACCATCTCCCGGAGTTCACTCAGATTTACGTCCATCAAGTCAGTGATGCCATCCAGCCATCTCATCCTGTGTCATCCCCTTCTCCTCCTCCCTCCTATCCCTCCCAGCAGCAGAGTCTTTTCCAATGAGTCAACTCTTCGCATGAGGTGGCAAAAGTACTGGAGTTTCAGCTTTAGCATCATTCCTTCCAAAGAAATCCCAGGACTGATCTTCAGAATGGATTGGTTGGATCTCCTTGCAGTCCAAGGAACTATCAAGAGTCTTCTCCAACACTGCAGTTCAAAAGCATCAATTCTTTGGCGCTCAGCCTTCTTCACATGGCAAATAGATGGGAAAACAATGGAAAGAGTGACAGACTTTATTTTGGGACACTCTAAAATCATAGCAGATGGAGACTGAAACCATGAAATTAAAGGACACTTGCTGCTTAGAAGAAAAACTATGACTAACCTACACAGCATATTAAAAAGCAGAGACATTACTTTGCTGACAAAGGTCCATCTAGTCAAAGGTATGTTTTTTTCCAGTAGTCATGTATGGATATGAGAGTTGAACTATAAAGAAAGCTGAGTGCCAAAAAATTGATGCTTTTGAACTGTGGTACTGGAGAAGACTCTTGAGAGTTCCTTGGACTGCAAGGAGATCCAACCAGTCCATCCTAAAGGAGATCTGTCCTGGATGTTCTTTAGAAGGTTTGAGGCTAAAGCTGAAACTTCAATACTTTGGCCACCTGATGTGAAGAACTCTCTCATTTGAAAAGACCCTTATACTGGAGATAATTGACGACAGGAGGAGAAGGGGATGACAGAGGATGAGATGGGTGGCATCACCGATAGAATGGACATGAATCTGAGTAAGTTCTGGGAGTTGGTGATGGACAAGGAAGCCTGGCATGCTGCTCAATATGGTTGCAAAGTGTCTTACACGACTGAGCGACTGAACTGAAATGAGCTGAACTGAACTGGAATATTTAGTCTGTTTGCTTATTGTAATTCTTCATAAGGAAAGGTTATGCCTATCATTTTGCTGTTTTCTGCATGTCTAGTATTCTTTTTGGTTCTCCTTTCCTCCATCACATGTCTTTTGTGTTAAATAGGCATTTTGATTATATTAAGGTTTTTTGCACTATTTTATATTGTTAGTTGTTTTTTTTTTTTTTTTGCTAGTTTTCTGAGAATTATAATTAGAAACTCAATTTACTCCATTTTGGAATAAAACCTATATAGTAAAGGTAATATACAAAAATTATAGCCCCCTCCTTTGTACTATTATTTTCATACAAATTATATATTTATGCATGTATGTTCTTTAATCACATTTTATAGTTATTACATTATTAGTTGTTTTTAAATACAGGATGAATGAGTTGCAAATAAAAATATTAAATGCGTCCTTTAGATAAAAATGAATGGACAACAGTAACTCAAATGTATGTGTAAAATAAAGAGCACTGTTAATGTAGCTATATAACTAAACATAAAAGATTGTATGAATGCATTGTTTGCAAAGTTGGATTGCTTGTACATCCTCAGTCAGATCATAAGCTTTATATTATTAATTTACTATACCAGCTACAGAATTTTCAATGCAATATTATGTATTACTCTTTCTTTTACTGTTTTCAAGTCTCTCTCTTTGTCTTAGTTTCTTACAATTTTTATACGGTCAGTGTATACCTGTACTTCTGCTGAGCTCATTTGCAGTTTCTGGAGTGTCTTGGATTTACAGATTAATGTTTTTCATCTGATTTGGAAAAGTTTGTCATTTTAAAAATATTCCCCCCCCCCTTTTGTTTCTCTCCTTATGAAGTTTTCATAATCTTTTTTGTGAAATTCTTGATGAAATCCAATAGAACTCAAGATTGTGTTACTTTTTCCTTCTTATTTTTTTCTCTCTGTCCTGCAGACTAAATAAACTTGATGGTCCTTTCTTTAAAAATATATGGATTGTCTCTACTGCCACTTCAAATCTACTATTGCATTCTCTATTGATTTTTTTTTTTTTTAGTTATGGTACTCTTCAGCTCCAATATTTCTATTGATTTAATTTTACAACTTCAGTTACTTTATTGCTGTTGTCTGGTAAGAAATATTTCCCACGTTTTATTTCATTCTTTATACATAGTTTTAGTTAAACCTATTTATCATAACGTTTTTAAAGAATTTCTCTAATAGTTCCTCTCTGGCTTCTCTTGAGACAGCTTCTATTGACTGCATACTTGTTCTCATGTATACTAACTATAATTTCCTGTTTCCTCTTATGTCTTACAAGTTTGTGGCAAATCTGGAAAACATCTTTTATCAATATTCCCCACTGTAAAAATTTGCTTGAATTATTACAGCCAATAAATATATCAACCATTCCCAAGGGTCCATGTGTATGTACCTGTGTGTATCTATGTTGAGATGCATTCTTATTTCTCTAGCAAACTGTTTACGCCTCTGCCTTAGTCTCCATTTATTGCTTGTATTGAGCTTCAACATGAACAAAAATTTAAAGTTTCAGGCATTCTGAGGTCTTTCCTGGGAACTCATATAGCCTTTCAAAAGCATGTGTTCTTCTGAGTCCTGGAAGTATGTGGTAGCTTTTAAAGTCCTCTTCAGTACAGTTCAGTTGCTCAGTAGTGTCAGCCTATTTGCAACACCATGGACTGCAGCACAGCAGGCTTCCCTGTCCATCACCACTCCCAGAGCTTGCTCAGACTAGTCCATCAAGTCGGTGATACTATCAAACCATCTCATCTTCTGTTGTACACTTCTCCTGTCTTCAGTATTCCACAGAATCAGAGTCTCTTCCAAGGAGTCAGTTCTTTGCATCAGGTAGCCAAATTATCGGAGTTTCAGCTTCAGCATCAGTCCCTCCAGTGAACAGTCAGGACTGATTTCCTTTAGGATGTACTGATTGGATCTCTTTGAAGTCCAAGGGACTGTCAAGAGTCTTCTCCAAGAGTCTTCTTCACCACAGTTCAAAAGCATCAATGCTTCAGCACTTAGCTTTCTTTATAGCCCAACTCTCACATCCATACATGACTGCTGGAAAAACCATAGCTTTGACTAGACGGACGTTTGTTGGCAAAGTTTCTCGGCTTTTTAACGTGCTGTCTAGGTTGGTCTTAACTTTTCTCCCAAGGAGCAAGTCTTTTAATTTCATGGCTGCAGTCATCATCTGCAGTGATTTTGGAGAATCCAAGAAATTAATGTCTCTCACTGTTTCCATTGTTTCCCAATCTATTTGCCAAGAACTGATAGGACTGCATGCCATGATCTTAGTTTTTTGAATCTTGTGTTTTAAGCCAACTTTTTCACTCTTATCTTTCACTTTCATCAAGAGGCTTGCTAGCTGGTTGCTCTTTGTTTTCCACCATAAGGGTGATGTCATCTGCATATTTCAGGTAATTGATATTTCTCCCAGCAGTCTTTTGATTCCTGCTTGTGCTTCATCTAGCCCAGCATTTATCATGATGCACTCTGTATATAAGTTAAATTAGCAGGATTACAACATACAGCCTTGATGTACTCCTTTCCCAAACTGGAACCAGTCTGTGGTTCCACATCCTGTTCTAACTGTTGCTTCTTGACTTGCACACAGACTTCTCAGGAGGCCGGTAAAGTGGTATGGTATTCCCATCTCTTGAAGAATTTTCCAAAGTTTGTTGTGATCCACACAGTCAAAGTCTTTGGCATAGTCAATAAAACAGAAGTAGATGTTTTGTTTTGTTTCCTGAAATTCTCTTGCTTTTTTGATGATCCAACAGATGTTGGCAATTTGATCTCTGGTTCCTGCCTTTTCTAAATCGAGCTTGAATATCTGGAAGTTCATGGTTTACATACTGTTGAAGCCTGGTTTTGAGAATTTGCTAGTAGAATTTGCTACTTTTGCTGGTTAGTGAGGTGAGTGCAATTGTGCAGTAGTTTGAACATTCTTTGTCCTTGTCTTTCTTTAGGACTGGTACGAACACTGACCTTTTCCAGTCCTGTGCCCACTGCTGAGTTTTCAAAATTTGCTGGCATGTAGAGTCCAGCACTTTCACAGCATTATCTTTTAGGATTTGAAATAGCTCAACTGGAATTCCATCACCTCCACTAGCTTTATTCGTAGTAATGTTTCCTAAGGTCCACTTGACTTCACACTCCAGGAAGTTGACTCTAGGTCAGTGATCACACCATCATGGTTATCTGGGTCATGAAGATATTTTTAGTATAGTTCTTCTGTGTATTCTTGCTGCTTCTTTTTAATATCTTCTGCTTCTGTTAGGTCCATACCATTTCTGTCCTTTATCGAGCCCATTTTTGCATGAAATGTTCCCTTGGTATCTCTAATTTTCTTGAAGAGATCGCTAGTGTTTCCCATTCTATTGCTTTCCTCTATTTCTTTGCACTGATCACTGAGGAAGGCTTTCTTCTCTCTCCTTGCTATTCTTTGGAACTCTGCATTCAAATCAGAATATCTTTCCTTATTTTCTGAAGTCCTCTAGACTATCCAATTCTGGTGTTATTCCTTTATTATTTTTTCATTATCCTCTTCTTGCTCCTAATTATTACCACCTTGGGCAGCTAATGTGTTAAACAAATGCCACTTACTGTTTTTAACAGATGTCTGAGTAATAGAGTTGTCTGCATAGCTTGAATTCTGAATCGAGGCAAGTAATGATATTCCCTGTGAGCTGAGGTTTTCAATAAGCTGTCAAGCAAATACTCATGATTCTCTTGATATGGGTGCTTTACCTGCCAAAAACCCATTCTGCTCTCTCCAATGACTACCAAGTTACACGTTTTTGTAATTACCATGGTATTGAGGTGGTTGATTTTCAAATTATTTGCAGATATAGGGAGAGAGAAATGAATTAGGATAATTAAACTATCATAGAGCTTTCCATTTTTAAAGCAATATTTTTATGTGAATAAACATTCCTTATATTTTGCAAGCCATTAATTAATTTCCAGAGCTCTAAAAATGATTTTGGAGATGTTTTTCATTTTTATTATTGATATAATGGAGTGTATTTTCCTTATTGCACTATTCCTGAAATTTTTCTAGCCTCCACTACATTTGAGAATTTATTTAATAGTATCACTTAGAGGATGGGAAAAATGCTTGGATATTTATTTATGATTAATTCATCAAATTCATAGGAGCAGTGTATTACTGAAATAGTGCTTTGCCCTTTATCATTAAGAGGAGATGGTGGCAGACTCATTTTATACAGCAAATACCTAGTACCAAGTTCTTATACAAAGCCTTGTCTTAGATAATGTGGATTGTTCTGTGAATCTGGGTTATTTCAGGTAGCTTCCAACATCTTAGTAATTGCCAAAGTATTTCTCAAAGAATTATAAAATTGGCATTGTAATCATGATGGTGAGTTAAAAACTTTCCTTGAAGTCTTTAAGAAACAAATTGCTTAAAAAGAGGCAACATAAACCATGAAAGATTCATCTTTTCTCTAGATTTGATACAACAAAAATGTTAAGATAATAACACTACAATAAAATGAAACATTTTAAAATCCAGTATGTTAAAGAATGCTGTTTTAGAGAGCAAAATATTAATTTAATAGTGGTAAATTATTTCACTAAATGGAAAATTTTTGCAACTGAAAATTATTCATAACACATAAATAATTTTACCATTTTATTCAGAAAGCAGTTTTGATCTTCTACCTTTTATAAATCACTTATCCACATATCCTACTCAGGCAGATTGTTTGTTCTGCATGAAAGCAAATTGTTAAAACAGAGAACCAAGTGAAGTTAAGTAACAGATAATTAATTCAGCTGGCTTGTGAGGAAGTCTATAAAGGAAGAGTAGTATTCTTCTCAGCAAATTAGTGGCAGAAGACAAAGAGCACATTGTAATGAAAGGCAAAGCAGTATAGAACAGCATGGCACGCTGGGCACATATAAACATGGTAAGTGTGAACTTAACTGAAGATTGGGCTAAATAAGATAAAAATAGTGGTAGATATTATCCAAATATAAAGAGTTAGCAATAAACAAAAAGTTTTGATCTACTTATTCAATCATATTTATAATATATTTGCAATGTAAAATTTCCTCCAGAAGTTTGTTCCAACATAATAAAAATTTCAAAATTAACATGCTACATTTACATTTGTAAATTACAAGGAAGGGACCTGGAGGGGATTTTAAAGGGCACAAGCTATAGATATTAGTCTACTGTATGTTACATTTTCTGTAATATGACTATATTAATTTTGCATAGAAATTTACTCTTTATGAGACATTTATAGTCTTATCACAGAGTTAGTTAATAACTAAGACTTTCTGCCTTGAGCATTAGCAACATTATTTTACTGAAGTACTGACTAAAATTTAATATAATTCCTTCAGTTTTATTTATATTAATGTTACCATGTATATAAATCCATAATATAGTTAATATGAAATATTCAAATTATAAGAATAGGGTTTTAAAAATTAGAGTCTGCCTGTCTCTTGTATTAGTTATTTCATCTATCTAATTACCTGAAATTTAGTAAATTAAAATAATAAAAAATTGTCATTGCAATTTCTGTGGTTTAGGCCATTGAGATACTAAAACTAGGTATACTGCTCAGGGTCTCATAGACTGAAATCACAGTATCAGTTGACTAGGTTTTATCTAGAAACTTAATTAGAGAAAGGTCCATGCCAAAATCCCTCAGATTGTTGGCAGATTTAATTTTCTTATACTTTCTGTTCTGATCTCTTCCTTGCATGCTCGATGCCAGCTGGAAACTATTCTGTTCCTAGAGGCCACGCTCATCTTCTTCCACTTGGCCCCTTTCAGGGGCCATCTTAAAGCACAGCAGCTTGATCATCCAGCAGCAGAATTTCTCATGCTTCAGATCTTCTTTCAGGAAAGACCTTGTCCCTTTTAAGGAATTGTTTGATTAAATTAGACTAATTCTTTTTTTTTTAACCTATGTACCATTTGACTTTATTATTATTATTTATTATTTTTTTTCTTTACAATACTATATTGGTTTTGCCATACATTGACATGAATCTGCCATGGGTGTACAAGAGTTCCCCATCCTGAACCCCCGTCCCACCACCCTCCCCATATCATCTCTCTGGGTCATTCCAGTGCACCAGCCCCAAGCATCCTGTATCCTGTATCGAACCTAGACTACCGATTCATTTCTTACATGATAGTATACATGTTTCAATGCCATTCTCCCAAATCATCCCACCCTCTCCCTCTCCCACAGAAATGTTGATTCAAATTAACTGACTTAGGACATAACCATGGAAGTGATAACCCATTGACAATCCTGGTTTGACCTTGGAGGGACAGGAAACTCCCCTGTATAACATGGAGGAGAAACAGATGATGAAAGTTTGATGTCACTCAAGAATAAGGAAGAAAGTGCTCTTCTCCCCCTCCCAACTTTTCCTTTGATTATAAAACTAGCCCATTAAGTTTGTGAGGCACAGCACCCTCTCCCCACCTACTAGAAAGCCTCACAAGCATCCTGTTTAAAAAATCAGTTCTTATCTACCATTTTGCCTCTTTCTGAATTCTTTCTGCATTGAGACATAAGAACTAGAGACTCCTCAGAGCCCCTGAAGTGCCACCAACCGGTTTCATAGTGGATGCTGCTGTGTGTTTCCTACATCTCAGGAATGTTGACTGCTGTGAACTCAAAGATACTTCTTCCACTGGAACTTGCCCTTTGTGAAACAAAGTAATCTCATTTAAACATTCTTCCTTGGGTGTGTACCACTCTTCATGGTCTGGCTGATAGGAAGTTGTAAAATCTTGTACCTCTGGACTCCAGTGGAACAATTCTGAAAACCTTTCCAGCTAATACACTCCAATTTGTAATTACTTCAAAGTTCTGCTTGTCTCTGTTCCACCTGGCTTTCTACATTCTCTCATAAATAGTGTTGCTAAACAGTACTTTCTAATGAACTATTATATGGCGGTGGCTATGCAGGCACAGGAGGGCCTAGAGGAGCTATCCCGCGTTGAATGTCAGGAACGATGGCAGTAAGGAGATACCCCTTGTCCAAGGTAAGGAGCAGCTGCTGTGCTTTGCTGGAGCAGCCATGAAGAGATACCCCACGCTCAAGGTAACAAAAACCCAAGTAAGATGGTAGGTGTTGCAACAGGGCTTCAGAGGGCAGACACACTGAAACCATACTCACAGAAAACTAGTCAATCTAATCATACTAGGACCATAGCCTTGTCTAACTCAATGAAACCAAGCCATGTCTGCAGGGCAACCCAAGACAGGCGGGTCATGGTGGAGGGGTCTGACAGAATGTGGTCCACTGGAGAAGGAAATGGCAAGCCACTTCAATATTCTTGCCTTGAGAAGTCCATGAAGAGTATGAAAAGGCAAAATGATAGGATACTGAAAGAGGAATTTCCCAGGTCAATAGGAGCCCAACATGCTACTGAAGTTCAGTGGAGACTCCAGAAAGAATGAAGGAATGGAGCCAAAGCAAAAACAATACCCAGCTGTGTACGTGACTGGTGATCGAAGCAAGACCCAATGCTGTAAAGAGCAACATTGCATAGGAACCTGGGATGTCAGTTCCATGAAACAAGGCAAATTGGTAGTGGTCAAACAAGAGATGGCAAGGGTGAATGTTGACATTCTAGGAATCAGCGAACTAAAATGGACTGGAATGGGTGAATTTAACTCAGGTGACCATTATATCTACTACTGCGGGCAGGAATCCCACAGAAGAAATGGAGTAGCCATCATGGTCAACAAAAGAGTCTGAAATGCAGTACTTGGATGCAATCTCAAAAATGACAGAAAGATCTCTGTTCATCTCCAAGGCAAACCATTCAATATCACAGTACTCCAAGTCTATGCCCCAACTAATAACACTGAAGAAGCTGAAGTTGAACGGTTTTATGAAGACTTACAAGGCCCTTTAAAACTAACACCCCAAAAAAGATGTCCTTTTCATTCTAGGGGTTTGGAATGCAAAAGTAGGAAGTCAAGAAACACCTGGAGTAACAGGCAAATTTGGCCTTTGAATACACAATGAAGCAGGTCAAAGACTAATAAAGTTTTGCCAAGGAAATGCACTGGTCATAGCAAACACCCTCTTCCAACAACACAAGAGAAGACTCTACACATGGACATCATCAGATGGTCAACACCGAAATCAGACTGATTATATTCTTTGCAGCCAAAGATGGAGAAGCTCTATACAGTCAACAAAAACAAGACCAGGAACTGACTGTGGCTCAGATCACTAACTCCTTATTACAAATTCAGACATAAATTGAAGAAAGTAGGGAAAACTGCTAGAGCATTCAGGTATGACCTCAATCAAATCCCTTTTGATTATACAGTGGAAGTGAGAAATAGATTTAAGAGAATAGATCTGATAGATATAGGGCTTGATGAACTATGGAATAAGGTTCGTGACATTGTACAGGAGACAGGGATCTAGACCATCCCCACAGAAAAGAAATGCAAAAAAGCAAAATGGCTGTCTGGGGAGGCCTTACAAAGAGCGGTGAAAAGAAGAGAGGCAAAAAACAAAGGAGAAAAGGAAAGATATAAGCATCTGAATGCAGAGTTCCAAAGAATAGCAAGAAGAAATAAGAAATCCTTCTTCAGCGATCAATGCTAAAAAATAGAGGAAAACAACAGAATGGGAAAGACGAGAAATCTCTTCAAGAAAATTAGAGATTCTAAGGGAACATTTCATGCAAAGATGGGCTCGATAAAGGACAGAAATGGTATGGACCTAACAGAAGCAGAAGATATTAAGAAGAGGTGGCAAGAATACAAGGAAGAACTGTACAAAAAAAAATCTTCATGACCCAGATAATCATGATGATGTGATCACTAATCTAGAGCCAGACATTTGGAATGTGAAGTCAAGTGGGCCTTAGAAAGCATCACTATGAATAAAATTAGTGAAGGCGATAGAATTCCAGTGAGGCTGTTTCAAATCCTGAAAGATGATGCCATGAAAGTGCTTCACTCACTATGCCAGCAAATTTGGAAAACTCAGCAGTGGCCACAGGACTGCAAAAGGTCAGTTTTCATTCCAATTCCAAAGAAAGGCTATGCCAAAGAATGCTCAAACTACTGCACAATTGCACTCATCTCACATGCTAGTGAAGTAATGCTCAAAATTCTCCAAGCCAGGCTTCAGCAATACATGAACCGTGAACTCCCTGATGTTCAGCCTCGTTTCAGAAAAGGCAGAAAACCAGAGACCAAATTGCCAACATCCACTGGATCATGGAAAAAGCAAGAAAGTTCCAGAAAAACATCTATTTCTGTTTTATTGACTATTCCAAAACCTTAGACTGTGTGGATCACAATGAACTGTGGAAAATTCTGAGAGAGATGGGAATACCAGACTACCTCACCTGCCTCTTGAGAAATCTGTATGGAGGTCAGGAAGCAACAGTTGGAACTGGACATGGAATAACAGACTGCTTCCAAATAGGAAAAGGAGTACGTCAAGGCTGTATATTGTCAAAGAGTCGGACATGACTGAACGACTGATCTGAACTGAACTTATATGCATATCTTTTTCTGTGCATCTATTTTGAGGGAACCTGGATTTGGACAGAGTACATAAAGCATTCAGTTCAGTTCAGTTACTCAGTCATGTCCAAATGTTTACGATCCCATGAACTGAAGCACTCCAGGCCTCCCTGTCTATCACCAACTCCCGGAGTCCAGCCAAACCCATGTCCAGCCAATCATCTCATCCTCTGTCATCCCCTTCTCCTTCTACCCTTAATCTTTCCCAGCATCAGGGTCTTTTCCAATGAGTCAGCTCTTCACCTCAGGTTGCCAAAGTATTGGACTTTCAGCTTCAAAATCAGGTCTTCCAATGAACACCCAGGATTGATCTCCTTTAGGATGCACTGGTTGGATCTCCTTGGAGTCCAAAGGACTCTCAAGCGTCTTCTCCAACACCACAGTTCAAAAGCATCAATTCTTTGGCTCTCAGCTTTCTTTATAGTCCAACTCTCACATTCATACATGATCACTGGAAAAACCATAGCCTTGCCTAGATGGACTTTGTTGGCAAAATAATGTCTCTGCTTTTTATATAATGTCTATGTTGGTCATAACTTTTCTTCCAAGGAGTAAGCATCTTTTAATTTCATGGCTGCAATCACCATCTGCAGTGATTTTGGAGTCCAGAAAAATAAAGTCAGCCACTGTTTCCCCATGAAGTGATGGGACTTATCATGAGGTAATGGGACCAAATGCCATGATCTTAGTTTTCTGAATGTTGAGCTTTAAGCCAACTTTTTCACTCTCCTCTTTCACTTTCATCAAGAGGCTCTTTAGTTCTTTTTCACGTTCTTCCATAAGGGTAGTATCATGTACATATCTGAGGTTATTGATATTTCTCCTGGCAATCTTGATTCCAGGTTTTACTTCGTTCAGCCCAGAGTTTCTCATGATTACTTTGCATATAAATTTAAGTAAGCAGGATGAACAGTTTACAGCCTTGATGTACTCCTTTTCCTATTTGGAACCAGTCAGTTTTTCTATGTTCAGTTATAACTGTTGCTTCCTGATCTACATACAGATTTCTCAAGAGACAGGTCAGGTAGCCTGACAAAAAGAAAACAAGGGACGCCATGCCAATAGAGTAGCTAATAACCAGTTGGACATGCTTTTGGTAATACCTAAACTCTTTGATTATTTACAACACATCAACCTGAGAAATCCTATTCTTAGTTTCATATTTCAATTCACTTTAGTGTAGTGGTTGAGAACACTGGCTCTGAAAATGAGCAGATCTGAGTGTGAATGCCAGTTGCAGTTCTCACTTGATCTGTTCTCACTCACTTGTGCCTTCATAAAATTTGATCTCAACTTAAATGTGTAAGGTTCTCAGCCTAATCTTTGATTCATAAAAAAATAATAAAATCAGTGTTAACTATGACTACTGTTATTATAATTTAATGTGAATGCAGCAAATCATGCAACATTTTAAAAAATTGGCGTTAGTGGACATAGAATCTATATGGTTAGATGAACTTTATCATAGCATGCAAGATGTTTGCCTAAGAAAGTTAACATATTTTATTCAGAGTTCAAATTTCTAATGAAATATGGGTAATTATAATGTATTAATAACTCACTGGCATGCCATATCGTGATACGTTATGTGAATTTTTTTCCTCCCTTTCTCATATTCTCTTTATTTTTATTTTATTTTTATTTTTTTTTGCCAGCTGATGGAGAGAGGGAGGAGATTCTAAGATCTCAATTTGTCTGTAGATATTATAAAGATAATGGTACAAAAAACCAGAATGAGTAAGGACTACAGTATTATCAGAGGGTATATCTGAACACACCAACACAATAAGAACTAAATAAAACTTTATTCTGTTAAGCAACTAAGTTGTGGTCATTTTGTTATAGCATCTAGTGTAAATTGCCCTAAAATACTGCTTATAATTTAGAATTGCTTGTTATCCATTTTCCAGAAAATACTCCCTTTCATTTTAGCTTTTTATATGTTTTAATTAATAATTTCCTACCACCCCCTGTACCATAACAGCTTCATTATCCCTAAGGGAAAATAGAGATCTACTTCTATTTTATTTTTAATTATTGATAGTAAGTCTATTATACTATGGATGTGAGTGTCTGTTTCTTCTAGCTCTCTAGTAATCCAAGAAGGAAAAGCCGTTACAGATTTCTGTTCTTCTAGATAAGAAAATTCTCTAAGAGCATATACCATTGTGCTATCCTCACTTTAACCAATATTCAGGAAGGAGAAAACTCAGAGGAACTCACAAAATACAGAATTTTCTTTTGAATTTACAGTTTTTTCTTTATATGGGCTGAATCTGGTAGTGAGATGAGAGTTAAAAGTTTTCTGTTTGAGCACCTTACAATAAACAAAGAAGTTCTGAATTTCAGTTCCATAGCACTTTCTTTGGAGTAAGGAGGAGCTAATTGCCTGTTTTCCCTAATAGTGTGGCTTTGTCTAAAATGTCAAGATAAAAAAAAATGTTTATTTTCTTATTCAAGACACTTGATCTCTCACAGGATTGGCAATTAAGTTCACAATACATGACTGACTTAGTAGATTTTTTCTCCAAGGTTCTACTTGCATAGTGTATCTGGGGCTTTGTTTTGTTTGATTATATGTTTTGTTGTTATTCCTTTGAGTTGATTGTTTGCTCTGCAAATTAACTGTGGATATGTTACTTAATTCCCTACTTTCTCATTTTCAACAGAAAGATAACATTTATACTATGATGTTAGCATAATGAAAATAGAAGTAATCTATGTGTAATTTCTGCTAAACAGTATAGATTTTTATAAGACAAGACTAGTTAATGGAATTTACTTTATTATAGTCATACACATACATATATGCACACCTCCCTGTCATCTGGCATAGTAACCTCCACGAACTAGGCAATCAATTAAAGTCTAGCAAATAAATGGAATTCAATGAAGTTTTACTGGAGAAATACCGTTGTCTTATTATGACTAATATATATTGAAGTAATGCAGCTTCAGTTCAGTTCAATTGCTCAGTCGTGCCCGACTCTTTGTGACCCCATGGATCGCAGCACGCCAGGCCTCTCTGTCCATCACCATCTCAAAGAGTTCATGCAAACTCACGTCCACCAAGTTGTTGATGCCATCCAGCCATCTCATCCTCTGTAGTCCCCTTCTCCTCCTGCCCCCAATCCCTCCCAAAATCAGAGTCTTTTCCAATGAGTCAACACTTCGCATGAGGTGGCCAAAGTACTGGAGCTTCAGCTTTAGCATCATTCCTTCCAAAGAAATCCCAGGGCTGATCACTTTTAGAATGGACTGATTGGATCTCCTTGCCATCCAAGGGACTCTCAAGAGTCTTCTCCAAAACCACAGTTCAAAAGCATCAATTCTTTAGTGCTCAGCTTTCCTCACAGTCCAACTCTCACATCCATATATGACCACTGGAAAAACCATAGCCTTGACTAGATGGACCTTTGTTGGCAAAGTAATGCCTCTGCTTTTGAATATACTATCTAGGTTCATAACTATTCTTCCAAGGAGTAAGCGTCTTTTAATTTCATGGCTGCAATCACAATCTGCAGTGATTTTGGAGCCCCTAAAAGTAAAGTCTGACACTATTTCCACTGTTTCCCCATCTATTTCCCATGAAGTGATGGAACCAGATGCCATGATCTTCCTTTTCTGAATGTTGAGCTTTAAGCCAAGTTTTTCACTCTCCTCTTTCACTTTCATCAAGAGGCTTTTTAGTTCCTCTTCACTTTCTGACATAAGGTTGATGTCATCTGCATATCTGAGGTGACTGATATTTCTCCCGGCAATCTTGATTCCAGCTTGTGCTAAATCAGCTTAATCTCCTATACGAGAGTACATTTACAAAACAATATTAAAAAGAAAAAAGTAGTCTCAGTGGAAGAAAGTATCTAGATCAATTATTGACAAGACATAAAATCAAAGTACCTCAATGTTGCTTGAATGACTTGAACACACCAGAACCTGAGATAAAACAGCATTAAAAGTTTAAAAATAATTAAGTAACAAATAAACACTACAGATTAACAGCATTCCCTTTGTTTTCCTTTGTGTAAACTGTAGCAATTAAGAAATATTATTATCGTTATATATTATACCACTGAGTAGGTGGAAGCACTGAGAAAAAACAACCAAATTGGTTATTTTTAAACAGTCTATGGCATTCTTGTGACTGGACCTTTTGTAGAATGGTGCTTTATCCAGCATTGGAATGGTGGATATAGCACAGAAATCATTGCTGCTTTTTATATACATGTGTTCTTATCATATCAGAATGACTTTAGTGTTAGGTGAAAGACTGGTGAATTTTAAGACCCGAAAGTCAACCAGTTATGTCCAGCTCTCTACAACCCCATGTACTGTAGTCTATGGAATTCTTCAGGCCAGGATACTGGAGTGGGTAACTGTTCCCTTCACCAAGGGATCTTCCCAACTCAGGGATCAAACACAGGTCTCCCACATTGCAGGCAGAATTTTTACCAGCTGAGCCATTAGGGAAACCCAAGAATACTGGATTGGGTAGCTTATCCCTTCTCCAGCAGATCTTCTCCACCCAGTAAGTAAACAGGAGTTACAAAGAATCCGACAGGAGTGAGTGACTTTCACTTTTATTTGAGGCTTTTAAAATTCACCAGTCTTTCACCTAACACTAAAGTCATTCAGATATGATAAGGAAACATGTCTATCAAAAGAAGCAACTATTTCTGTGCTATCTCTACCATTCCAATGATTATTTAATATTGATGTTTCTCAGAAGACTGAATTGTATAATAAGGTTGGAGTAATAGTTAGTCATGACATTAAATTTATGACATTTTCTTCAGAATTCCATCAAATCAGAAGATAAATGTATGTTAAATTCATCAGATTATCTAATCTACAAAAACTAACAGTGACTACTACTTCTGGAAAAATCTGATGATACTAGTATAAGATGTAGTTCTTATCATGTTTTAAAATTACCCCTGGATTTTATATAAATTGAATTTTGTTATTGTGGATTAGTAAATATTTAGGTACAAAAGCATTTTTAAAGCTACAGTACATTCAGTTTAGATTATTTGAGGTGTTCTTATTCCATTGTCTGATTACCAAGGAAACAACCATATGACAGAGTTGGACTCCTATTATCTAAGTCTTATTTAACAGATTGTGTTGTATTTGTTTTATACTTTTATAGACTATAAAAGTTATGAGGTGATAGCTTATTATTGTTCTCATTTGCATATCCCTAAATATTCAGAAAACTAAGATCATGGCATCTGGTCCCATCACTTCATGGGAAATAGATGAGGAATCAGTGGCTGATTTTATTTTTCTGGTCTCCAAAATCACTGCAGATGGTGACTGCAGCCATGAAATTAAAAGACACTTACTCCTTGGAAGGAAAGTTATGACCAACCTAAATACCTTATTCAAAAGCAGAGACATTACTTTGCCAACAAAGGTCCATCTAGTCAAGGCTATGGTTTTTCCAGTGGTCATGTATGGATGTGTGTGTTGGACTGTGAAGAAAACTGAGTGCCAAAGAATTGCTGTTTTTGAACTGTGATGCTGGAGAAGACTCTTGACAGTGCCTTGGGCTGCAAGGAGATCCAACAAGTCAGTCCTAAAGGAGATCAGTCCTGGGTGTTCATTGGAAGGACTGATGCTGAAGCTGAAACTTCAATACTTTGGCCACCTCATGTGAAGAATTGACTCGTGGGGAAAGACCCTGATGCTGGGAGGGATTGGAGACAGGAGGAGAAGGAGACTACAGAGGATGAGATGGCTGGATGGCATCACTGACTGGATGGACATGTTTGGGTAAACTATGGGAGTTGGTGATGGACAGGGAGGCCTGGGGTGCTGCAGTTCATGGGATTGCAAAGAGTCGGACATGACTGAGTGACTGAACTTTGAAAATATTTGTTTTATTTGTTTTATAGAGATGGCTATTTCCAGTTTGGTCCAACATTCGTATCAGAAATTGTTACCTTTGTGGTGTTTTTATGCTCTATTTATAGGTATCTTACAGTTTCCATGTATTTAGTTTCACTTTCTACAACCCTACTGCCTACTGATTTGCAGCAAAGTGGGGTTTATTATGCAAGGGTATGGTTTATTATGTTGCTGATGCATCATATTTAAACAGCTATGAGAATTAACTGCAGTGCATGCTCAGCAGCTAATTTTCAAACTCAGAGCTTTTGAGGATATGCTGGTCACTGATATATTTTAAAGGCAAGAAGATTTAGCTAGTTTATTGCTGACCTTTAATGCTATTTTGTGAATGTTTTTATGATGCCATTAAACTAGTTTGTAAATAGTAGATTTAATACTGAAACTCTGTTGACTGTTCCTTTAGGGAAGGAAAAATGCATGACTGAGTGGGAAACTTGAGATTAACAAAATGCTACACAGGTATAGCCCACTTGCATACATCCACAGAATCAGGAGAAAATTGGATAGCTTAAATATAGACGACTATTTAAAGATATATATACCCCTTGATTTGGATATACATGTCGCTGAAATTTAGAAACGTAATACCACAAGCAGAATTTGTAAATCTCAAAAACCTCTGACTCAAATCTTCCTGGTTTTGCAATCCTTTTCATTATTGTCAACATACCTATTTTTAAAATGAGATTAATCAATTAACTATGAAATGAGATAATACAATACAGGTTCATGTGTGCTAAGTTGCTTCAGTCATGTCTGACTCTTTGCGACCCTGTGGACTGTAGCCTGCCAGGCTTCTCCATCCACAAGATTCTCCAGGCAAGAATACTGGAGTGGGTTGCTATGCCTTCCTCAAGGGGATGTTCCTGACCCAGGGATCAAACCTACATCTCTTATGTCTCCTGAACAGGTAGGTCTTATTTACCACTTGAGCCACCTAAACAGGTCAAGCCTAATCCATGTAACAAGTCAGTTATTTGCACAGGATGGTAATATTTACTTATTCTGTTACATTTAAAAAAATATATCTGACAGGGTATTACAAAATGCCCTGCAAAATATTGAAGCAATATTCATTGCCTAACTAATTCTGGTGTATAAGTTGCCATCACCATTATTTTCCTTAGTGGCCATACCAACTCACATCCATGTTAAATATACACTACTGCCTTTTCCCCACATCCTTACCAGTATTTGTAACGTCTTGTCTTTTTGATAATAGGTATCCTAACAGATATGAGGCGATAGCTTATTATTGTTCTCATTTGCATTTCCCTAATGATTAGTAAAGCTTAGAAAACCTCAGTAAACTATTGAAAACCTTTTTCATGTTAGCTATCAGACATCTGTTTGTCTTCTTTAGAAAATATCTATTTAGCTGCTTTGCCCACTTGCCAGGAGCCAGCGTGAGGAATCCCACCCATGACAAAGGTCGTAAGGAAGGAAGCCTAATATATGCAAAGGTGTGATCTGGCTTCAGGGGTCCCCCTTGGATTTTCCTGAGCATCTACCCCCCAAAACCAGAGTCTGCCTGCCTTATTGTACTGTGCTTTCCACTCTTCAGGGCTGTCCCCTAACGCCTTTCTCTGGAAAAAGTTAACTTAGAATTCCAAGTGGTCTCCTGCATATGTAAGGAGTGTTTCAGATCAAATCCCTCTGATGGCTCTCTAAATTGCCTGACAGGTTCCCCTGGACTTTTACAATTTGTGATTGTTTATGACCCCCAACCATGAGAGGCACAAAGCTTAAACATCTTAAAGATATAGAGCCCCTTTTTTAAAGAGCTAAAAGTTATATTGGTAGAGGGTTTTCACTGTTGAGTCAATGACTGCTGCCAGACCTCCATATTCTTTATCTTTTAGGTACCTAGGAGGATATTAATCAATGTAATCGGAATTCAGAAATAGGAATATAGTAGCTTTGATGTTAGCAACACTAGACTTTTGAGTTAATGAACTTTCTCTTTGTTATAAATCACTGTACTCCTCTTTCTTTGTTATAAATTGTTATGTCCTTGCTATGTAAGAATGTAACTTTATTTAGTGCTTTCTGAGAGTGGCACCAGACTTTGGAAAAGAACAACACTATTAAGACAAATAAGTTCTCTGGTTGACAGATACTTATCAGAAAAGGGCCATAAAATGCTAATTGGCCTTCTGGCCAGAAGATGATGTAAATCACCTAAGACTTGCATATACAGCTAGGTATGCAGAAAGACAGCCTGATCTCGATAAGAGTCAGGGCTGCTGACACTGCATAATTTTGTATTATCCATTGATCTTTATGTACAACCAAAAGTATAAAAAGCCTTTCCGGACAATAAAGAATGGCCCAGTCACTGGAAAGACTTGTTTCCCCCATTTTGATTCTCTCTCTCTCTCTTTCTCCCTCTCCCTCCCTCTCCTTTTCAGGCTGAATTCCCATCTGGGGCATGGAGGCTCACCATGTCTACTTACTTGCCCTGGCTTCTAAGACCCATGCAAGAGGGAGCCCAAGGCAGGGCACCCTCCGTTATTCAAGCAGGCGCCAGTGGCCTAATGTAGATGATGCACACCTCTTGTCTTGAGGTTTTATTAGCTTTTCGCTTAAACCAATTTATTCAGCCTCTTTTCTCCACTAAATTTCCCACTATACTATTCTTTCCTAATCTTTCTTTATATTTCTAAATAAGTAAGTTTTTCCTCACCACGTCAACCCCCCTTCAAATTACCCTGGATCCACTGGGCCTGGACCCTGGCACCCACTTTTCAATTGGGTTATTTTTTATTTTTATTTTATTTTTTTCTGTTGAATTGTATGTATACCTTGTACATCATTTTATCCTATTCTGTGTGTTGCCTTAAATTTGATGACCACTTCCTTTGTTGTGCAGAAACTTTCTAGTTTGATGTCATTCCACTTTTCATTTTTGCCTTTGTTGCTTTTATTTTTATTTTTTTTCAGTTTTTTAATATAAATTTATTTATTTTTAATGTCAAACCAAAAAATTATTGCCAAGACTGATGTCACGGAAAGCACCTCCTGTGTTTTCCTCTATGAGTTTTATGTTTCCAGGTTTTGCATTTAAGAATTTAATCCACCATTGAGTGTTTTTCGGAGTATGGTGTAAGATAGAGGTCTAGTTTCATTCTTTTTCATGCTCCTGTCAAATTTTTCGATTAATTGAAGAAACTGTTCTTTTCTTTTTCTTTCCTTTTCTTTTTTCTTTTTTATTTTTTTATTTTTTTTATTTTATTTATTAATTTTTATTTTTTTAGTTTGTTTTGCTTTACAATACTGTACTCATTTTGCCATACATTGATGTAAATCAGCCATAAGTGTACCTGAGTTGTATATGTTTTACTTTTTGGTCATAAATTTGTTTACCATATGCATGTATGTTTGCTTCTGGACTTTCTCTTCTGTTTCATCAATATTGTGTCAGTTTTTATGCCAATGCCATATTATTTGGATTGCTATAGTTTTGTTATATAGTTTGAAATCAGGAAGTAAGGTACCTCTGGGCTTTGTTTTCCTTTCTCAGAATTTTTTGCTCAGTGTGTCTTTCAAGTTCCATATAGCAATTTGATTTATTTTTCCTTTTGTGAAAAACACCATTATAATTTTGATAGGAATTGCATTATATTGTGGATCATTTTGGCTAGTATACATATTTTAACAGTATTGACCCTGCTAATCCATGAACACAGGTTATCTTTCCTTTACTTTTGTATTCTTCAGTTTCTTTTATCAATGTTTTATAGTAGTCAGTATACAGATTTTTCAGCTCTGGTTAAGTTTATTCCTAAATATATTATTCTTTTTGATGCTACTGTCATTGGGAATTTGTTCCTTAATTTCCCTTTCCAGTAGTGTATTGTTAGTGTGGGAATGCAATAAATTATTGTATACTTATTTTGTATCCTACAATTTTCCTAATTCATTGATTAATATAACAGTTTTTTTATATAATATTTAAGATTCTCTGTGTATAAGATCACATTGTCTACAAAGGCAATTTTATTTCTGCATTTCCAGTTTGGATAGGGCTTCCCTAGGGGCTCAGACAGTAAAGACTCTGCCTACAGTGAAGGAGACCTGAGTTCGATCCCTGGATCAGGACGATCCCCTAGAGAAGGAAATGGAAACCCACTCCAGTATCCTTGCCCAAAAAATTCCATGAACAGAGGACCCTGGCAGGCTATATATCCATGGGGGTTACAAAGAGTCAGACATGACTGAGTGAATTCAATTTCCAATTAGGAAAACTTTGATTTATTTTCTTGCTTGCTTACTCTGGCTAGAACTCAAGTAGTATGTTGAATGAACTTTATTATAAGGTATTTATAAAAAAGCTGTAATAGCAATAGCATGGAAAATAAAATTGAATTTTCTCTAATTTGTTAAAAGGATACAGTATATTGGACTATTGATCATCACCTAATGACAGATTACAGAAGTTGTTTTTTTTTTTTTTTCAATTTTTTCCTTTACTCACTGTGCAGTCTATCTAGAAAACAAAGATTTTGTGTCTTACTGAAATAATTTCCAGTGCTTAATTTGTCTTTATTATGTTTTTGATAACCTGGAGAACTAAGTCTTCACTATTAGAAGAGCTAAGAGTTTTTGCAGGATGTAAGTTGTTTTATAACTATGAAACTTTCTGGTTTGTGTTGTCTTTTTAACTTGCTTGAACAGATAACAAAGTTCATATTCAATCAAATGTTTAAAATTTTTGATTTATACACTTTGTAAATTTTCTGTAATCATATTCTAACTGAGGACATTTGACCTAAAACTAAATGTGTAATTTTCAATTGGACCCTAGGAGATCTCAAAATTTTTCTTGTTTTTTCTCTTTCTACAACAGAGATGTTAAACTAATTAGGCTTATTTAAGGAGATCAGTCCTGGGTATTCTTTGCAAGGACTGACGCTAAAGCTTAAACTCCAATACTCAGGCCACCTGAAGAGTTGAATCATTGGAAAAAACTCTGACACTGGGAAGGATTGGCAGGAGGAGAAGGGGATGACAGAGGATGAGATGTCTGGATAGCATCACCAACTCGATGGATATTAGTTTGAGTGAACTCCGAAAGTTGGTGATGGACAGGGAGGCCTGGCATGCTGCGATTCAGGGGGTTGCAAAGAGTCGGACATGACTGAGCAACTGAACTGAACTGAATACATATTAAATTAATGGAAATGTTATAAAATAAAAAAGGAAATTAGCCTTTCTTTAGGTTCTAATTGTTTGAATATATATTATCTGTATAAGTATTTCTGAAATTATTTAAAATTCTGATATGTCCTGGCATAATGTTACCATTAATAATTCTAGTTATTATCTTAAAATCTTTGAAACAAAATAATGCAATTTGCTTGCTGATTATGTTGTAGTGAACTCTCATGAGGCCTTTAATCATGAACACATTATTTTTTTATTTTATTTATTTATTCTTTTACTTTTTAGTTTGTTTTGCTTTACAATACTGTATTCATTTTGCCATACATTGACATGAATCAGCCACGAGTGTATATGAGCTCCCAGTCCTGACCCCCTCTCCCCCCTCCCACCCCACACCATCTCCCTGGATCATCCCCTTGCATCAGTCCCGAGCATCCTGCATCCTGTATCAAACCTAGACCGGCAATTCGTTTCACTAATGATATCATACATGTCACAATGCCNATACATAGACATGAATCAGCCACGAGTGTATATGAGCTCCCAGTCCTGACCCCCTCTCCCCCCTCCCACCCCACACCATCTCCCTGGATCATCCCCTTGCATCAGTCCCGAGCATCCTGCATCCTGTATCAAACCTAGACCGGCAATTCGTTTCACTAATGATATCATACATGTCACAATGCCACTCTCCAAAATCATCCCACCCCCTACCTCTCCCACAGAGCCCAAAAGGCTGTTCTATACATCTGTGTCTCTTTTGCTGTCTCACGTACACGTTTAACATTACCATCTTTCTAATTCCATATATATGTGTTAGTATTTTGTATTGGGTGTTTTTCTTTCTGGCTTACTTCACTCTGTATAATCGGCTCCAGTTTCATCCACCTCATTAGAATTGCTTCAAATGTATTCTTTTTTGATGGCTGAGTAATACTCCATCGTGTATATGTACCACAGCTTTCTTATCCATTTGTCTGCTGATGGACATCTAGGTTGCTTCGATGTCCTGGCTATTATAAATAGTGCTGCAATGAACATTGAGGTACATGTGTCTCTTTCAATTCTGGTTTCCTGAGTGTGTATGCCTAGCGGTGGGATTGCTGGGTCATAAGGCAGTTCTATTTGCAGTTTTTTAAGGAATCTCCACACTGTTCTCCATAGTGGCTGTACTAGGCTGCATTCCCACCAACAGTGTAAGAGGGTTCCCTTGTCTCCTCACCCTCTCCAACATTTATTGCTTGTTGACTTTTGGATCGCAGCCATTCTGGCTGGTGTGAAATGGTACCTCATCGTGGTTTTGATTTGTATTTCTCTGATAATGAGTGATGTTGAGCATCTTTTCATGTGTTTATTAGCCATCCGTATGTCTTCTTTGGAGAAATGTCTATTTAGTTCTTTGGCCCATTTTTTGATTTGGTCATTTATTTTTCTGGAATTGAGGTGCATAAGTTGCTTGTTTATTTTTGAGATTAATTGTTTGTCAGTTGCTTCATTTGCTATTATTTTCTCCCATTCAGAAGGCTGTCTTTTCACCTTGCTTATCGTTTCCTTTGCTGTGCAGAAGCTTTTAATTTTAATTAGATCCCATTTGTTTATTTTTGCTTTTATTTCCAGTATTTTGAGAGATGGATCATAGAGGATCCTGCTGTGGTTTATGTTAGAGAGTGTTTTGCCTATGTTCTCCTCTAGGAGTTTTATAGTTTCTTGTCTTATGTGTAGACCTTTAATCCATTTTGAGTTTATTTTTGTTTATAAAGCTAGAACAAATAATTTCACAATTTGTATGGAAATACAAAAACCTCAAATAGCCAAAGCCATCTTGAGAAAGNGATGGATCATAGAGGATCCTGCTGTGGTTTATGTTAGAGAGTGTTTTGCCTATGTTCTCCTCTAGGAGTTTTATAGTTTCTTGTCTTATGTGTAGACCTTTAATCCATTTTGAGTTTATTTTTGTTTATAAAGCTAGAACAAATAATTTCACAATTTGTATGGAAATACAAAAACCTCAAATAGCCAAAGCCATCTTGAGAAAGAAGAATGGAACTGGAGGAATCAACCTGCCTGTCTTCAGGCTCTACTACAAAGCCACAGCCATCAAGACAGTATGGTACTGGCACAAAGACAGAAATATAGATCAATGGAACAAAATAGAAAGCCCAGAGATAAATCCACACACCAATGGACACCTTATCTTTGACAAAGGAGGCAGGAATATACAGTGAATCAAAGACAATCTCTTTAACAAGTGGTGCTGGGATAACTGGTCAACCACTTGTAAAAGAATGAAACTAGATCATGAGCACATTTTGATATTTATACAGAGTTATTGTTTTATCTGAACTTTTTCCAAATGTGCTTCCTCTTCAAAGAGATTCATAAGAACAATGGAAAAGTATAGGTTTCTGATTAGTTTCAGATTGTACCACTAAGATGTAGGTGATAATTTTCTGAACAATAATGGTGAAACTGTTCGATTCATATTGGTAAATATACCTTTTTTAAACAAAAATAAAATATTGATTTGTTTCTCTCATCCTCATTCTGACACAATTCAGAAACTCTTATTGAGTATTTTTATTTTTCATGACAATAAAGTCATTTGCATAGTTCAATAAAAATTATTATCCTTGTCACAGAATGCACTTGGGCAAGTTCTTTACTTGACTTCTTAGCCTATAGAGTTTTTAAAAATCTAATCTGAAATTCTTTATTACCAAAGAGTTTAAGAAATTAAGGTAAATTTTATGGATCTAATAATACCCCTTAGATATCACTAAAGTTTTAACTTTAACAACATATCTGAGAATATACATAAAACCACGACTTATTTAGCAAATAAATTAGTCTTACTGTGATCATCTTTGTTAGAAATCAGGGTAATTGTATACAGAAAAATTATATTCCAATAGAAAATTATAATATAGCCTTCTGAGATTCTACCCATGTTTATTGTGTTTGCAGTTTTGTTATCTACCTATAAAACTGCACTGGTTTCTAAAGTCTTCCAATTTTCTCTAATATCTGATGACAGCTCTCCAAATGAACATTTCCAGTTCTCTTCCAACAGTCTGAATTAAAATCACTAAGAAAAAAGAATAAAATAACTGCCCTCTTCTCAAAGCACTGCAAAATGAAACTAGAAAAATTGATATAAATGTCAGACAAATCACTAGAGTGGCACATGTGTGGACCTGTCATTGAATGTGGACCATCTTTGTGCATGGAAAGTCTTTGTGTTTATTGCTTTTTTGGTTATTCAGAAAGTCTGCAAGAACACCCAGTGACATAATCATAGATATTTAAACCACAGAAGATGTTCAAGCCCAATATCACAAGTTTGAAGTAGAAATCTCGTTTGGCTGTCATGTTGACTCAGAGGCTGATTTGCAGTCTACTTCAACCATTAACTTTTATTTTTGTTTATTTGCTTGTTTCCATGGAAGTTTTTTGTTGTTTGGTCACTAAGTCTTCTCTGACTCTTTGGAACACAATGGACTGCAGCATGCCAGGCTTCCCTGTCCTTTACTGTCTCCTAGGGTTGGCTCAAACTCATCCATTGAGTCAGTGATGCCATCCAACCATCTCATCCTCTGTCATCCCCTTTTCCTCCTGCCCTCAATATTTCTCAGCATTAGGGTCTTTTCCAGTGAGTGGGTTCATTGTATCAGGTGGCCAAAGTATTGGAGCTTTGGCATTAGCATCAGTCCTTCCAATGAATATTCAGGGTTGATATCATTTAGGATTGACTGGCTTGATCTTCTTGCAGTCCAAGGAACTCTCAAGAGTCTTCTCCAACACCACAGTTTGAAAGCATGAGTTCTTTGGTTTCAGCCTTCTTTAGGGTCCAACTCTTACATCTGTCCATAACTTTCATAGAAGTGCCTCTCATTAAATAAGACAAAAATATAATTTCTCGTACCATACTGGCCTTTAGAAGCTAACCTCCTGGAATGAAACACACTGTTTGAACTGACCTCTTCTCAAGACTGAGACACTGATTCAAAGAGATAGAGAGATATAACAATTTGACTTGTTGAGTATGAAACTCCTTCAGGAAAATTAAAACAGGACAAAAAAAAAAAATAACAAAATACTCCAAATGTGCCTCTTTGGTGTAGGATTATTTTGAGCTAGTAAGGTGATTTTTAACAAAAGATTTGCTTTGGATTATTTATTGTCTGAACAAGGAAGACTCTGGCATAGCAATTATCTCCTGTTGTACCTATATCAACAATTCTTGTATTATAGACACTCAAGCATTACAAATTAACAAGTTTAAAAATATATATATCTATGCCTCTTCAGATATATTCTTTAACTGGTTTGATATCAAGTTTGATTTGGTTCATGAGAGCCAAGAACATATTAACATTTCAGTTTTGGTGTTGTATTCTCCCTGGCATTTTAGTCTCCCTGGTGCTTTAGTCTCCCTGGTGCATTGTCTTCTTTCAAGGGTCTGACATCAGACCCTTGTAATCATACCTTCTCATTACAATTGGAGAAGCAAACAAGTATAACAATGACATGAAAAGCAAAAAGAATTTTTCCACAGACATGACACCATAATCTATGAAGTACATGCCAAGAACAGTCTAACCCTGATGGTAACTGAGAATGGTGTTAATACATACTTATTGGTCAGCCTTCCATGTATGACAGGATGACCAAAATGATCGATTTAAATATTATTGAAATAAGGAAACCACTAAACTGATGTGATTCTCATGCCTTGGTAGACCATATAAGCAAACCAAAATCTAGCTACAGTTGTACTCGTAGCTAAGAAAGTGAAACTTAAGAGTGAAATGAAGTGAAGTTGCTCAGTTGTATCTGACTCTTTGTGATCCCATGCACTGTAGCCTGCCAGGCTCCTCTGCCCATAGAATTTTCCAGGCCAGGGCACTGGAGTGGGTTGTCATTTCATTCTCCAAGGGATCTTCCCAAACCATGGATCAAACCTGGGTCTCCTGCACTACAGACAGACTGTTTACCATATGAGCCACGAGGGAAGAGTAACCAATCACAAATAGCCAACTAGGCTTTCTAAAATAAAGCAGTTGCTTATACCACAATCAGTTGAATAATTTATCTGCTTTGTTTTCATGTGTTTTTTTTTTTTGTTTGTTTGTTTCTGTTTGTTTTTTTTAAAAAAAAAAAAAAAAAAAAAAACCTTGCCCTTACATCCTATTGGTGGAGCACTCTTAACTACTTAATTTGATTCTGCCCAGTTCACATCAATATTTGCTCAAATAAAAGTCTTCACAATTGCAACACACCTCAGTTTACTTTTAACATTACCAAAATGTATATCAGATTGTTCTTATACCCCTAGAATAACAATGTAGAAACAGTAACAAATATAGAATTAGCAGTTTTTGTAGTTTTGCCTCTAAGTGATATCAGTACTAATATTTGGTAAATCTTTCATGTGGTTATGGTTTTAGATAGTGTTAGCTGTACTGCAAGTATGCAGCAACTTTTTTAAACAATAGATTTATTTATAATTTGAATTATTCCTTATAGTTAAGTCTGAATTAATCTACATAGCGTTTCATTCAGTCACTGCTAACTAATTAGAATCAACTTGGGCAATGAAACTACTTATAAATTAAGAGGACATTATCCTTGAAATCTCTACCATCTGTAATATTCTAGGATTCCTTAATCTCTTTTGATACCTTAGAAGCTCTTTCTTTCTTATATAGATTCCAGCTTTGAAGGATGAATCATTAGCCTTTTGCATGGATTTATATATTTTAGGTTGAAACTATATAGAAACTATCTCTGTTATAACTGCCCTTGTCAGATCTCCTTTCTTGGTAAAATTTATACATTTTATTTTTTAAATTAATTCATTGATTCTAACTGGAGAATACTTAGTTTACAATAGTGTGATGGTTTTTGCTATAAATCAACTTGAATCAGCCACAAATATTCATGTGTCTCCCACATCCTGATGCCTCCTCCCACCTCCCTTTCCACCCTATCCTTCTGGGTTGACCCAGAGCATTGACTTTGGATGCCTTTCTTCAAAATGCATGCATTTTAAAGTACTGGAGCAAAACAGTCTTGCAATTCAAAATAAGCTATTATTTGAGATGTGTATTAATATTTTTCTCCTCTGCAATATGACCAGTCTCATCTAGGTTCCACACAAATGAATGGATTACCCAAAGAATTAATCTAGTATAATAAAGGTACACTAAACTCACCCTTTATCTTTTTTTTTTTTTTCAGTTCCCCAACCAAGGATTGAACCTGGACCACCAAGTGAAAATGCTTAGTCTTAACCACTAGACTCAAGGAATTCCCACCCCTCACCTTTTTAGGAGATGTTTCTATCAGAGAGTCTTCCTAAGATGCTAACCGTTTCACTGTATAAATGTATTTAAAATTACCCTCCAAAAGTAGCTCTTTTCTAGACTTTTTATGTTGAAATAATTTTCTCATAGATGATCAGACTGAAACAAACTATTAGTAAAAAGGATGTAACTGAGATAACACTGGAGGGACTAAAACAAAAATGTGAGCCATGAAATGTCCTAGAATTTTCTCAGTGCTCTAGTGTGGTGCTAAGCACTGATTAGGTAGATTATACTGCTTTACGGATATTTATAAAATTTTCTGAGTACATAGCTTCTTTCAATTATATTAAACTTTTTTTGATATAGTATATGTGGATTATATGTAAGGATGAAATTCTGACCTAGTTTTAAACTGATATGAAGATAGTTTCTAAATATCCATATCACAATAGGTTTACTGGCATATATTGAAAGTATTAAATTCTCTTAAGCAATGAAGTATAATCCCTCTGGCAGTGAATATTTCTGCTGAGTAATAAATTATATTAATTTAAAAAGAAGAAAAAAATCTCAGCTCAATATAATAAATTAAATTTTAAATTAAATTATTTAAAATTTAAATAAAAATCACTTTGATTCCTTCCCTGGCTATCTACATTCAGTGTTTTGTTAAAAACCCATAAATAAAATATTGCCCAACAATTTTATAGCTAATATACTGCTCAGAAGTCTATTGTTATTCTATAAGTGTTTTTGAAGGTTTGCTGTTGTTAAGATGAATCTACTACAGCATCTTACTAAGGATGTAAGTCAAACCAAAAATCTAGATAATATTTCCCAAGTGTAAGCTGATGATTTTTGTCTCAGTGGATACAAATACAAAAAAATAAGAAAACAGATAATACAATGAAAGGAACATTATTGAATATTACAAAATATTGCTTTTGCAAAGTCAAACATAAATGAGCATATATATATATATAACTCTTGCCTGGAAAATCCCATGGGTGGAGGAGCTTGGTGGGCTGCAGTCCATGGGGTCGCTAAGAGTCGGACATGACTGAGTGACTTCACTTTCGCTTTTCACTTTCATGCCTTGGAGAAGGAAATGGCAACCTACTCCAACATTCTTACCTGGAGAATCCCAGGGATTGCAGAGACTGATGGGCTGCCATCTATGGGATCGCACAGAGTTGGACACAACTGAAGTGACTTAGCAGCAGCAGCAGCAGCATAGCATACATATATATATATATATACACACACACACACACATATAGCATATATATACATATTTATGTGTGTGTTTATGTATATGCATATACACATGTTCAGGCATCTCCAACTCTGTGTGACCCCGTGGAATATAAATCACTAGGCTCCTCTGTCCATGAAATTTTCTAGGCAAGAATACTAGACTGTTTCATAATTCCCTTCTACAGGGGATCTTCCCAACCAAGAGACTGGACCCGGGTATCCTGCATTGCAGGCAGATTCTATACCATCTGAGCCACTAGAAAGGTGTACACACACGTGCACATGAACACACAAACAAACACACACACAAGACTGTATAAATAATCATCTCTAGTATTGTGATTAAAATTTGCTTTTTGGGGTAAGGAAAGGGAGGTTCAGGAGGGAGGGGACATATGTATACTTAAGGCTGATGCATAGCAAATATCCTCTTCCAATAACACAGAAGAGAACTCTACACACGGACATCACCAGATGGTCAAATTGAAATCAGATTGATTAGATTCTTTGCAGCCAAAGATGGAGAAGCTCTATACAGTCAACAAAAACAAGACCAGAAGCTGACTGTGGCTCAGATCATGAATTTCTTATTGCCAAATTCAGACTTAAATTGAAGAAAGTAGGGAAAACCACTAGACCATTCACATATGACCTAAATAAAATCCTCTATGATTGTACAGTGGAAGTGAGAAATAGATTTAAGGGCCTAGATCTGATAGATAGAGTGCCTGATGAACTATGGAATAAGGTTCGTGATATTGTACAGTAGACAGGGATCAAGACTATCCCCATGGAAAAGAAATGCAAAAAAAAAAAAAAAATGGCTGTCTGGGAAGGCCTTAAAAAGCTCTGTGAAAAGAAGAGAAGCAAAAAGCAAAGTAGAAAAGGAAATATATAAGCATCTGAATGCAGAGTTCCAAATAATAGCAAGAAGAGATAAAAAAACTCTTCTTCAGCAATCAATGCGAAGAAATAGAAGAAAGCAATAGAATGGAAAAGACTAGAGATCTCCTCAAGAAAATTAGAGATGCCAAAGGAACATTTCATGCAAAGATGTGCTTGATAAAGGACAGAAATGGTATGGACCTAACAGAAGCAGAAGATATTAAGAAGAGGTGGCAAGAATACACAGAAGAACTGTACAAAAAAGATCTTCATGACCTAGATAATCACGATGGTGTGATCACTCATCTAGAGCCAGACATCCTGGAATGTGAAGTCAAGTGGGCCTTAGAAAGCATCACCATGAACAAAGCTAGTGGAGGTGATGGAATTCCAGCTTAGCTGTTCCAAATCCTGAAAGATGATGCTGTGAACATGCTGCACTCAATATGCCAGCAAATTTGGAAAATTCAAAAGTGGCCACAGGACTGGAAAAGGTCAGTTTTTATTCTGATCCCAAAGAAAGGCAATGCCAAAGAATGTTCAAGCTACCACACAATTGCACTCATCTCATATGCTAGTAAAATAATGCTCAAAATTCTCCNTTAGCTGTTCCAAATCCTGAAAGATGATGCTGTGAACATGCTGCACTCAATATGCCAGCAAATTTGGAAAATTCAAAAGTGGCCACAGGACTGGAAAAGGTCAGTTTTTATTCTGATCCCAAAGAAAGGCAATGCCAAAGAATGTTCAAGCTACCACACAATTGCACTCATCTCATATGCTAGTAAAATAATGCTCAAAATTCTCCAAGTCAGGCTTCAGCAATATGTNTTGCACTCATCTCACACGCTAGTAAAGTAATGCTCAAAATTCTCCAAGTCAGGCTTTAGCAATATGTGAGCCGTGAACTTCCAGATGTTCAAGCTGTTTTTAAAAAGGCAGAGGAACCAGAGATCAAACTGCCAACATCCACTGGATCATCGAAAAAGCAAGAGAGTTCCTTGTTTTTCGTCTATTTCTACTTTATTGACTATGCCAAAGCCTTTGACTGTGTGCATCACAATAAACTATAGAAAAATCTGAAGAGATGGGAATACCAGACCACCTGCCTTGCCTCTTGAGAAATCTGTATCCAGGTCAGGAAGCAACAGTTAGAACTGGACATGGAACAACAGACTGGTTCCAAATAGGAAAAGGAGTACTTCAAGGCTGTATACTGTTACCCTGCTTATTTAACTTTTATGCATNAAGAGATGGGAATACCAGACCACCTGCCTTGCCTCTTGAGAAATCTGTATCCAGGTCAGGAAGCAACAGTTAGAACTGGACATGGAACAACAGACTGGTTCCAAATAGGAAAAGGAGTACTTCAAGGCTGTATACTGTTACCCTGCTTATTTAACTTTTATGCATAGTACATCATGAGAAACGCTGGGCTGGAAGAAGCACAAGCTGGAATCTAGATTGCCAGGAGAAATATCAATAACTTCAGATATGTAGATGACACCACCCTTATGGCAGAAAGTGAAGAGGAACTAAAAAGCCTCTTGGTGAAAGAGAGTGAAAAAGTTGGCTTAAAGCTCAACATTCAGGAAATGAAGATCATAGCATCTGGTCCCATCACTTCTTGGGAAATAGATGGGGAAACAGTGGCAGATTTTATTTTGGGGGCTCCAAAATCACTGTAGACGGTGACTGCAGCCATGAAATGAAAAGACGCTTACTCCTTGGAAGGAAAGTTATGACCAACCTACATAGCACATTCAAAAACAGAGACATTACTTTGCCAACAAGGGTCTGTCTAGTCAAGGCCATGGTTTTTCCAGTGGTCATGTATGGATGTGAGAGTTGGACTGTGAAGAAAGCTGAGCACCAAAGAATTGATGCTTTTGAACTGTGGTGTTGGAGAAGACTCTTGAGAGTCCCTTGGACTGCAAGGGGATCCAACCAGTCTATTCTAAAGNAGGATAGGTGTTAGCTCTTCTCTAAATTTTTGGTAGAACTCAGCTGGGAAGCCGTCTGGACCTGGACTTTTGTTTGCTGGAAGGTTTCTGATTACAGTGTCAATTTCTGTGCTTGTGATGAGTCTGTTAAGATTTTCTGTTTCTTCCTGGTTCAGTTTTGGAAAGTTGTACTTTCCTAAGAATTTGTCCATTTCTTCCACATTGTCCATTTTATTGGCATATAATTACTGATAGTAATCTCTTATGATTCTTTGTATTTCTGTGTTTTCTGTTGTGATTGCTTCATTTTCATTTCTAATTTTATTGATTTGATTTTTCCCTTAGTTTTTTGATGAGTCTAGCTAATGGTTTATCAATATTATTTATCTTTCAAAGAAGCAGCTTTTATTTTTGTTGATTTTTGCTATGGTCTCTTTTGTTTCTTTTGCATTTATTTCTGCCCTAATTTTTAAGATTTCTTTCCTTCTATTAACCCTGGAGTTCTTCATTTTTTTCTTTTCTAGTTGCTTTAGGAGTAGAGTTAGGTTATTTATTTGACTTTTTCTTCTTTCTTCTGGTATTTCTGTATTTCTATGAACTTTCCCCTTAGCACTGCTTTTACAGTGTCCCACAGGGTTTGAGTTGTTGTGTTTTCATTTTCATTCATTCTATGCATATTTTGAATTCTTTTTTTTAATTTATTCTGTGATTTATTGGTTATTCAGCAGCGTGTTGTTCAGTATCCATATGTTGCAATTTTTAATAATTCTTCTCTTGTAATTGAGATCTAATCTTACTGCATTGTGGTTAGAAAAGATGCTTGGAATGATTTCAATATTTTTTTAAATTTACCAATGCTAAATTTATGGTCCAGGATATGATCTATCCTGGAGAAGGTTCTTTGTGTGCCTGAGAAAAAAGTGAAATTCATTGTTTTGGGATGAAATGTCCTGTAGATATCAACTATGTCTAACTGGTCTATTGTATCATTTAAAATGTGTTTCCTTGTTAATTTTCTGTTTAGTTGATCTATCCATAGGTGTGAGTGGGGTATTAAAGTCTCCCACTATTATTCTGTTAATTTTAATGTCCCCTTTCATACTTGTTAGCATTTGTCTTACATATTGTGGTGCTCCTATGTTGGATGCATATATATTTATAATTGTTATATCTTCTTCTAGGATTGATTCTTTGATCATTATGTAGTGTCCTTCTTTGTCTCTTTTCACAGCCTTTGTTTTAAAGTCTATTTTATCTGATATGAGTATTGTTACTCCTGCTTTCTTTGGTCTTTATTTGCATGGAACATCTTTTTCCATCCCTTCTCTTTTAGTCTGTATATGTCCCCTATTTTGAGTTGGGTCTGTTGTAGACAACATATATAGGGATCTTGTTTTTGTATCCATTCAGCCAGTCTTTGTCTTTTGGTTGGGGCATTCAACTTATTTATGTTTAAGGTAATTATTAATAAGTATGATGCTGTTGCCATTTACTTTATTGTTTGGGGTTTGAGTTTATACATGCTTTCTGTGTTTCCTGTATAGAAAAGATCCTTTAGCATTTTTTGGAGAGCTTGTTTTGTGGTGCTGAATTCTCTCAGCTTTTTCTTGCCTGTAAAGCTTTTGATTTCTCCTTCATATTTGAATGAGATCTTTGCTGGTTACAGTAATCTGAGCTGTAGGTTATTTTTGTTCATCACTTTAAGTATGTCCTGTCATTCCCTCCTGGCTGAAGAGTTTCTATTGAAAGATCAGCTGTTATCCTTATGGGAATCCCCTTGTGTGATATTTGTTGTTTTTCCCTTGCTGCTTTGAATATTTGTTCTTTGTGTTTGACCTTTGTTAATTTGATTAATATGTGTCTTGGGGTGTTTTGCCTTGGGTTTATCCTGTTTGGGATTCTCTGGGTTTCTTGGACTTGGGCGATTATTTCCTTCCCCATTTTAGGGAACTTTTCAACTATTATCTCCTCAAATATTTTCTCATGGTCTTTCTTTTTGTCTTCTTCTTCTGGGACTCCTATGATTCGAATGTTGAGGCATTTAACATTGTCCTGGAGGTCTCTGAGATTTTCCTCATTTCTTTTAATTCGTTTTTCTTTTTTCCTCTCTGATTCATTTATTTCTACCATTCTATCTTCTACTTCATTAATTCTATCTTCTGCCTCCTTTATTCTACTATTTGTTCCCTCCAGAGTGTTTTTTATCTCATTTGTTAAATTATTCATTATATATTGACTTTTTTTTTTCTTCTAGGTCCTTGTTAACCCTTTCTTGCCTCTTCTCAATCCTTGTCTCCAGGCTGTTTATCTGTGATTCCATTTTGATTTCAAGATTTTGGATCATTTTTACTATCATTATTCCTAATTCTTTATCAGGTAGTTTCCCTATCTCTACCTCTTTTGTTTGGTTTTGTGGGCATTTATCCTGTTCCTCTACCCACTGGGTATTCCTCTGTCTCTTCAACTTGTTTATATTGCTGTGTTTGGGGTGGCCTTTCTGTATTCTGGCAGTTTGTGGAGTTCTCTTTATTGTGGAGTTTCCTCACTGTGGCTGGAGTTGTATTGGTGGCTTGTCAAGTTTTCTTGGTTAGGGAAGCTTGTGTCAGTGTTCTAGTTGGTCGAGCTGGACTTCTTCTCTCTGGAATACAATGAAATGTCCAGTAATGAGTTATGAGATGTCAATGGGTTTGGAGTGATTTTGGGCAGCCTATATATTGAAGCTCAGGGCTGTTTTCCTATCTTGCTTGAGTGGTATATCTTGCTCTGGAACTTGTTGGCCCTTGGGTAGTGCTTGGTTTCAGTGTAGGTATGGAGGCGTTTGATGAGCGCCTATCGATTAATGTTCCCTGGAGTCAGGAGTTCTCTGGTGTTCTCAGAATTTGTACTTAAGCCTCCTGCTTCTGGTTTTCAGTCTTATTTTTTACAGTAGCCTCAACACTTCTCCATATATATACAGCATTGTTGATAAAACATCTCCTTTCGAAGACAGTGGGCTGCTTTGCTGGGTCCCTGATGTCCTCTGCCAGCATTCAGAAGTTGTTTTGTGGAATTTACTCAGCGTTTAAATGTTCTTTTGATGAATTTGTGGGAGAGAAAATGGTCTCCCTGTCTTATTCCTCTACCATCTTAGGACCTCCTCTTTAAATGAGTTTAATTTGGGACTGCTTATTTGATAGTAAGGTTATTTATTTCCTACTAGATTAATCTTCTAAGAATTTTTAAATCAGCCAGTATTTGAAAGGTGCTTATTGTATTATAAAATGCAAATGTGGAAATGTTAAGAAAACTCTTTTTTATACTAATTTGATTAATATTTAAACTGATTTCAGGTCCATAGTTTTATAGTAGTTTAGTGTGTCCTATTTGAATTTCAATCTGTTTCACCCATTTAGTTGCACATATTTTTAGTCAGGAAAAAAATGGTCAATTAGAATCCCAGATCAGTCATGTGGAGGAGTGAATGTATCATTTATACAACACATTTGAATGATTTTAATAGGTTATGAAGACACCATGTGGTTAGTCTGCCTCTACCAATCAGACAGTAAAATTCATAAACTACAATCTAGTTTGTCATTGGAATAGCTGGTACATGGGATAAATATAAAAGCATTCTAATATGTGCTGTCTCTAGTTTGTTCCCTATACTTTGTGATTTTTTTTTTTGTATATTGAGAAATTGTTTCTAACTTAAAACAGTTCTGCTATTAATGAAAGGGAATGAGAAATTTATATCTTATTAAATGGTTTCAAGATAAAGGTATTTAGCCAACCATAAAAAGTACAAGGCTTTATATTTCAATATAATTCGTTTTTGTTGTTCAGTCACTAAGTCATGTCCATCTTTTTTGCAACCTCATGAACTGCAGCACATCAGGCTCCCCTGTCCTTCACTATCTCTTGGAGTTTGCTTAAAATTATGTTTACTGAGTCAGTGATACTTTCTGACCATCTCATCCTACATATATGCAAAAAAATAAAAAAGTTTAATACTTCAAATAATTATTGACTTCTATATTTTTCACAATATATAGTAAATTAGGAAGCTCCTTTTAGGTTTTATTTGATATATAAATTGAAATCATTTTTAGATATGGTTAGAGAAAAGAAATCCTGGGTCATAAATTTTGCTTAAGTTGTATTTACATAGATAATCAATGCTCAAAAATTTATAATAGTATCAAGGATTATAATATATATTTTAAAATACAGATGGATTGTTATGAAGTAAATATATAGCTGTCAGACTCAGATTTGTGTTTCTCATGCACAGTAAAGCCAAAAAAAAAAAAAAAAGAAAGAAAATGAAACATCCAAGTTTGGGGCACCAACCTGGGAGATGGAAGACATAGGCTTGTCTCAAATCTTGCTGGCTGGCCAGGGAAACAAACTTTTTAAATGCAAAAAAGGCATAACGACAACGGGACTCTGTGATTTCATCTTCCTCTATGATTTCAGTTACAGACTCCCTAACTCAGTCTTGTAACTCTATGTGTCATCAATGAGTGAGATAGAACTCTGTGTTCCTGCAAAGCAAACTAGTAAAGCATGGTCTTGTCATCTTGTAACTTCTTTCTAGAAGAAAACAAAATCAGCGGTTGATTCATTATATTCTTTACTTAGAGCTTTCAAGGTGGTTCAGGAGAGTTTCAGTTATAATTGACCCTCTCTGTCTCATCAATTTTAAGTCCACTTTGGGCCACCTGGTTGAACTAACAGGACACTATATGATAGTTTGTGGTCAAAATTCAAAGCATTAATTTAAGCTAAGAATCATGGAAGAATTTATGTTGAACTTGCTTTTCCTTTGTTTCTGTGTTCTCTCACTTTCTAGGTAGTAATTGTTTGAATCTGCTGTTTGAAACTCAGGGAAGGTCTAGGAGACTAAACGCATTTTACAAACAAGATGCAAGCAGAGTACATGGGGAGAACTGTCCTGGGAAGGCCCCATAGGGTCCTGCTTAGTTACATATTTTGTTCTGGGAACTGGCATTTTCACTAATATTCTATTCTTTTTTCTCATAGATTTCAGCAGAAAAGTCTCAAAATATAAATTGTGTCCAGGAAAGAGATTTTGATCTAACTTCGGTTCAGTTCAGTTCAGTAGTTGAGTTGTATCTGAATCTTTGTGACCTCGTGTACTGCAGCATAGGCAGTCTCTATCCATCACCAACTCCTAGAACTTACTCAAAGTAATGTCCATCGAGTCAGTGATGCCATCCAACCATCTCATCCTCTGTCATGCCCTTCTCCTCCTGCCCTCAATCTTTCTCAGCATCAGGGTCTTTCCTAATGAGTCAGTTCTTCAAATCAGGTGACCAGGTTATTGGAATTTCAGCTTCAGCTGTAGTCCTTCCCATGAATATTCAGGACTGACTTCATTTAGGATGGACTCGTTCAATCTCCTTGCAGTCCAAGATACTATCAAGAGTCTTCTCCAACAACACAATGCAAAAGCATCAATTCTTTGGCATTCAGCCTTCTTTATTGTCCAACTGTCACATTCACACTTGACTAATGGAACAAATATAGCCTTGACTAGACGAATCTTTATTGTCTTTGTTTTTTATTATGCTGCCTAGGTTGGTCATAATTTTTCTGCCATTTAGTAAGCATCTTTTAATTTCATGGCTATGTCATCATCTTGAATGTGTAAGATGAACATTATATCCACTATTGTCGGCAAGAATCCCTTAGAAGAAATGGAGTAGCCATCATGGTCAACAAAAGAGTCCAAAATGCAGTACTTGGATGCAGTCTCAAAAATGACAGAATGATCTCTGTTCATCTCCAAGGCAAACCATTCAATATCACTGTAATCCAAGTCTATACCCTGACCACTAATGCTGAAGAACCTGAAGTTGAACGGTTCTATGAAGACCTACAAGACCTTTTAGAATTAACAACCAAAAAAGATGTCCATTTCATTACAGGGGACTGGAAATCAAAAGTAGGAAGTCAAGAAACACCTGGAGTAACAAGCAAATTTGGCCTTGGAGTACAGAATGAAGATGGGCAAAGGCTAATAGAATTTCACAAACAGAATACACTGGTCACAGCAAACACTCTATTCCAACAACACAAGAGAAGACTCTACACATGGACATCACCAAATGGCCAACACCAAACTCAGATTGATTATATTCTTTACAGCCAAAGATGGAGAAGCTCTATACAGTCAGCAAAAACAAGACCAGGAGCTGAATATGGCTCAAATCATGAACTCCTTATTGACAAAGTCAGACAAAAAATGAATAAGTTACTGAAAATCACTAGACCATTCACGTACGACCTGAGTTAAATCCCTTAAGATTATACAGTAGAAGTTAGAAATAGATTTAAGGGAGTAGGTCTAATAGACAGAGTGCCTGATGAACTACCAACAGGTTTGTTACATTGTATAGGAGACAGGGAACAACACCATCCCCAAGGAAAATATATGGGAAAAGGCAAAATGGCTGTCTGAGGAGGACTTACAAATAGCTGTAAAATGAAGAGATGACAAAAGCAAGGGAGAAAAGGAAAGATAGAGCCATTTGAATGCACAGTTCCAAAGAATAGCATGGAGAGATAAGAAAGCCTTCCTCAGTGATCACCGCAAAGAAATAGAGGAAAACAATAGAATGCGAAAGACTAGAAATCTCTTCAAGAAAATTAGAGATACCAAGGGAACATTTCATGCAAAGATGGGTTCAATAAAGGACAGAAGTGGTATGGACCTAACAGAAGAATAAGATATTAAGAAGAGGTGGCTAGAAAACACAGAATTATTATACAAGAAAAGATCTTCATGACCCAGATAATTATGATGGTGTTATCACTCACCTAGAGCCAGATATCTTGTAGTGTGAAGTGAAGGGGGCCTTAGGAAGCATCACTACAAACAAAGCTAGTGGAAGTGATGGAATTCCAGTTGAGCTAGTTCAAATCCTAAAAGATGATGCTGTTAAAGTGCTGCATTCAATATGCTAGCAAATTTGGGAAACTCAGCAGTGACCACAGGACTGGAAATGATCAGTTTTCATTCCAATCTCAAAGAAAGGCAATGCCTAATGATGTTGACACTACTGCACAATTGCACTAATCTCATATGCTAGTGAAGTAATGCTCAAAATTCTCCAAGTCAGGCTTCAATAATACGTGAACCATGAGCTTCCAGATGTTCAAGCTGGTTTTAGAAAAGGCAGAGGAACCAGAGATCAAACTGTCAACAATCCATTGGATCACTGAAAAAGCCAGAGAGTTCCAGAAAAAGAAAAAAAAAAAAAAAAACATTTATTTCTGCTTTATCAACCATGCCAAATCCTTTGACTGTGTGGATCGCAACAAACTGTGGAAAATTCTGAAAGAGATGGGATACCAGACCCCCTAACCTGCCTCTTGAGAAACCCATATGCAGTTCAGGAAGCAACAGTCGGAGCTTGACATGGAAAAATATACTGGTTCTAAATAGGAAGAGGAGTATTTCAAGGATGTATATTGTCATCCTACTTGTTTAACTTATGTGCAGAGTACATCATGAGAGATGCTGGGCTGGATGAAGCACATGCTGGAATCAAAATTGACAGGAGAAATATCAATAACCTCATTTATGGAGATTACACCATCCTTAGAGCAGAAAGCAAAGAAGAACTAAAGAGCCTCTTGATGAAAGTGAATCAGGAGAGTGAAAAATTTGGCCTAAAGCTCAACATTCAAAAACTAATAACATGGCATCTGGTCTCATCATTTCCTGGCCAATTTATGGGGAAATGGTAGAAACAGTGGCTGATTTTATTTTCTGGGGCTCCATAATCACTGCAGATGGTGACTGTAACCATGAAATTATAAGATGCTTACTCCTTGGAAGGAAAGTTATGACCAACTTAAAAGGCATGTTAAAAAGCAGAGACATTACTTTGTCAACAAAGGTCCATCTAGTCAAGGCTATGGTTTTTCCAGTAGTTATGTATGCATGTGAGAGTTGGATTATAAAGAAAGCTGAGCACCCAAGAGCTGATGCTTTTGAGCTGTGATGTTAGAAAAGACCCTTGAGAGTCCTTTGGACTGCAAGGAGATCCAACCAGTCCATCCTAAAGGAAATTAGTCCTGAATATTCATTGGAAGGCCTGAGGATGAAGCTGAAACTCTAATAATTTGGCCACCTGAATAACTAACTCATTAAAAAATATCCTGATGCTGGGAAAGATTGAAGGCTGGAGGAGAAGGGGACAACAGAGGATGAGATTATTGGATGGCATGATCGACTCAATGGACATGAATTTTGGTAAACTCTGGGAGTTGGTGATGGGCAGGGAGTTCTGGCGTGCTGTGATTCATGGAGTCGCAAAGAGTCGGTAAGACTGAGCACTGAACTGAAGTGATAGTTAAGAATCATACTGAAGAAACAATGGCTCTTAACTACATGACTACTGGAAAAACCATAGCCTTGTGCTTCCTCCAGCCTTGCATTTCTCATGATGTACTCTGCATATAAGTTAAACAAGTAAGGTTTCTATTTGGAACCAGTCTGTTGTTCCATATCCAGTTCTAACTGTTGCTTCCTGACTTGCATACAGGTTTCTCAACAGGCAGGTCAGGTGATCTGGTATTCCCATCTCTAAGAATTTTCCACAGTTTGTGGTGATCCACATAGTCAAAAAAAGTTTGGCATAGTCAATAAAGCAGAAATAAATGTTTTTCTGGGAACTCTTTTGCTTTTTTGATGATCCAGCAGATGTAGGCAACTTGATCTCTGGTTCCCCTGCCTTTTCTAAAACCAGCTTGAACATCTGGAAGTTCACATATTGTTGAAGCCTGGCTTGGGGAATTTTGATCATTACTTTAGTAGTGTTTTAGATGAGAACAATTGTGCCATAGTTTGAGCATTCTTTGACATTGCCTTTCTTTGGGTTTGGAATGAAAACTTACCTTTTCCAGTCTTAACATGGTGATTCATTAAAATACTTCAGGAATCTTTTTTTTAAAAAGTTAACATCTGAGGTCAATTCCAAACCAATTGAATATTTATTTATTACTTAAAATTCTCACACGTCTTTCTAATGTTAAATAAGAGTCCCTAAAATCAGTCCATGAAAAACAATATGAGATGAGAATTAATGTTAATTGAAGAAGGCTAATTTTTCCCCTTGCTGTTGATATCTGTGAATATTTTTGTAATCTTTTCAAATTCCTCCTCCTTATCCCTCCTCTCTTTTCCATTCTTCACATGAAGTGTAGTTTAAAGACACAATAGAGGAAACTAAAAAATAGGTGAAGAAATGCAAAGCTGGGATAAAATAATATAGTTTTCTTTAGTTTTAGTTGCCTTTCTCTCCTGTTGCATGTTTGCTTTTCAGCTGACTTCCATTCTAGAAGGAAATGGCAACCCACTCCAGTACTCTTGCCTGGAGAATCCCATGGAGGGAGGAGCCTGGTAGGTTACAGTCCATGGGGTCGCAAAGAGTCTGACACAACTGAGCGACTTCAGTTCACTTCACTTCCCATCCTAGAACTGAAGTGGAATCCACTGAAAAAAGGCAATTCCACTTACTGAGTAAATGTTAATAGATGAAGGTTGAAAAAAGAAATAAGAACACTGGAAAATTTCCAAGTAGACAGATGAAAAAAATGCTCATTGAGTAACATAGGGATTCACAGGCTATAGTCAACATTCATCATTCTAATTGATATAAAAGTACAGTTGAATTTTCTGGCAATCAAACTTCTTATCATATCCTGTGTTACTATTGAACTTATTTGCTAAGTACATCATGTGAAATGCTGGGCTGGATGAAGCACAAGCTGGAGTTAAGATTGCCAGGAAAAATATCAATAACCTCAGATACACAGACATCACCATCCTTATGGCTGAAACCAAAGAGGAACTAAAGAAACTGTTGGTAAAAGTTAAATAGGAGAGTGAAAAAGTTGGCTTAAAACTTAGCTTTCAAAAAACTAAGATCATGGCATCCAGTCCCATCAGTTCATGGCAAATCGATGGGGAAACAATGGAAACAGTGACAGACTTTATTTTCTTGGGCTCCAAAATCACTGTAGATGGTGACTCCTGCCATGAAATCAAAAGATGCTTGTTTCTTGGAAGAAAAGATATGACCAACATAGACAACATATTAAAAAACAGAGCCATTACTTTGCTGGCAAAGGTCTGTGTCGTCAAACCTCTGTTTTCTTCAGTAGTCAAGTATAAATGTGAGAGTTGGACTATAAAGAAAGTTGAATGCCAAAAAATTTATACTTTTGAACTGTGATGTTCAGCAAGATTCTTGAGAATCCCATGGACTGCAAAGATATCCAACCAGACAATCCTGAAAGAAATCAGTCCTGAATATTCATTGGAAGGGCTGATGCTGAACCTCCAATACTTTTGCCATCTGATGTGAAGAACTGACTCATTGGTAAAGACTGATACTGGGAAAGGTGAAAGGTAGGAGGAGAAGGGGATGACAGAGGATGGTTGGATAGCATCACTGAATCAATGGACATAAGTTTCAGCAAGCTCTAGGAGTTGGTGATGGACAGGGAAGCTTGGTGTGCTTCAGTCCATGGGGTTGTAAAGAGTCAGACAAGACTGAGTAACTGAACTGAACTGAATGCTTATTTCAGTAACAAAAATTTAATATAAAAGTGTCACATCATTTTTGAATGAAACTACTGATATCTAAACATCATGGTGATTTGATATCCACTATCATCCAAGTAAAAATAAAATTTATGAATAAGCCTTATTTTATTTCAATTAAACTTTGTTAGTGGAATATGTAATAATAGCACATTTAAAATATTCAGCATGTTTAAAATATTTTGCATTCTTATATATTACATTACTATATATATAAGTTTTCTCTACATATTTTTAGAGTTTACTAAAATTTATTAATAAATCACATTTATTAAAATTTTTTAAAGCTTATTATTAGCAACAATTTAACCAAAACAATACAAAGAGTTCAGGATGCTTATAAATGTTTTAAAATAGCAATATCCAATTAGATACATAAATCTTAATGGGATTTTGGTAACTCCTCTAAATTAGTTTCTGCGTTCAGGGTTCAGTATCACGTATGCTTTTACAAAGAAGCAGAACTCATTCATATTTTTTTCTGGTCTTCATTTTTATAGGCATAATTAACCACTGATAAGTTTTTATACACATACTTAGTGATAGATGAAATGTTTACAGCTACAAAATTTCAATTTTTAATTGCTTTTAAAGTTATATAACCCATTATCATATAACTTTATGATGAAGATAAGAACATGTATGCTCTGTTCTAGAAACATTGTTATTCTCTGTATTATTTGGGTACAGGGGTTTAAAGGTAAAAATTAGTACATAGAATTTTCTCTATCATAATATAAATATTTTTACCAAGAACCAAGTAGTATTAAATTTTTTAAGTACTTGATTTATCAGATATTTAATTAACACATCTGACAAACTATTGTTTACTAAGTGCTCAGTCTATGGGTCAAGGATTTGAATGGAAATAATTTGTCTCTTCGGCCCTGGTGCCACTGAGAATGAATAGAATGTCTAGAGGGTAGAATCATCTAGCCATTTCTTCACTAATATGTGCCTGAGTTGTGATGAATCAAAAGCTTTCCTCACCTGGAAATGTCAGCTAGCATGGATGCACTTTTTCTCTTCATATATCCATGTGGCTTGGGCTTCCTCATGCCATGGAAGCTTCAGAGTAACTGAGCTACTTGCATGGTGGCTCAAGGGTTAAAGTGAGCAAGGCAAAACAGGACAGAAACTGCAAAGCCTTTTATGACTCAGTCTTAGAAGTCACAAAGTATTACTTTTACATTATTGGGGATAACAGTAAGGATTGGGTACACAGACCACATTTGTCTATATGCAGCATGGCACAGAAATTTTAGATATGTATTTAACATTATAGTTACATATTTAAAGTGTTATATATGTAAACAAAAGTATGCTAACTGAACGGCATATTTTAATATATAAATTCCATAAAGTTCTGTACTTCAGTCTTGGAAAACTGAACTGCTACATGATCCTAAATGTGAAGAAAAATCGTTAAAGACCTGATATTTTATGTTCAGTTCAGTTCAGTTCAGTCACTCAGTCATGTCCAACTGGCAACCCCATGAATCACAGCATGCCAGGCCTCCCTTTCCATAACCAACTCCCAGAGTTCACTCAGACTCACGTCCATCGAGTCGGTGATGCCATCCAGCCATCTCATCCTCTATTGTCCCTGTCTCCTCCTGCCCCTAATCCTTCCCAGCATCAGAGTGTTTTCCAATGAGTCAGCTCTTCACATGAGGTGGTCAAAGTACTGGAGTTTCAGCTTCAGCATCATTCCCTCCAAAGAACTCCCAGGGTTGATCTTCAGAATGGACTGGTTGGATCTCCCTGCAGTCCAAGTGACTCTCAAATGTCTTCTCCTGCAGCTCAATTACAAAAAAATAAACAACCTAATCAAAAAAATGGGTCAAAGAACTAAATAGACATTTCTCCAAAAAGACACACACATGGCTAACAAACACATGAAAAGATGCTAAACATCATTCATTATCAGAGAAATGCAAATCAAAACCACAATGAGGTACCATTTCATACCATTCAGAATGGCTTGATCCAAAAGTCTACAAGAACTAAATGCTGGAGAGGGTATGGAGAAAAGGGAACCCTCTTACACTGTTGGTGGGAATGCAGACTAGTACAGCCACTATGGAGACCAGTGTGGAGATTCCTAAAAAAAACTGGAAATAGAAATGCCATATGACCCAGCAATCCCACTACTGGACATACACACCGAGGAAACCAGAATTGAAAGAGACACGTATACCCCAGTGTTCATCGCAGCACTGTTTATAGTAGCCAGGACACGGAAGCAACATAGATGTCCATCAGCAGATGAGTGGATAAGAAAGCTGTGGTACATATACACAATGGAGTATTACTCAGCCATTAAAAAGAATACATTTGAGTCAATTCTAATGAAGTAGATGAAACTGGAGCCTATGATACAGAGTGAAGTAAGCCAGAAAGAAAAACACCAATACAGTATAGTAACACATATGTATGGAATTTAGAAAGATTGTTAACGATTACCCTGTATGCGAGACAGCAAAAGACACACAGATGTATAGAACAGTCTTTTGAACTCTGTGGGAGAGGGAGAGGGTGGGATGCTTTGGGAGAATGACATTGAAACATATATAATATCATATATGAAATGAATCACCAGTCCAGGTTCGATGCATGGTACTGGATGCTTGGGGCTGGTGCACTGAGACAGCCCAGAGGGATGGTATGGGGAGGGAGGAGGGAGTTGAGTTCAGGATGGGGAACACGTGTATACCTGTGGTGGATTCATGTTGATGTATGGCAAAACCAATATAATATTGTAAAGTAATTAACCTCCAATTAAAATAAATAAATTTATATTAAAAATAATAAATAAATAAATAAAAATTCCAAAAAATAAACAGTCTTCCCCAACACCACACTTCAAAAACATCAATTCTTTGGCGCTCAGCTTTCTTCACAATCCAACTCTTACATCCATACAAGCCCACTGGAAAAAACATAGCCTTGACTAGACGGACCTTTGTTGGCAAAGTAAGGTCTCTGCTTTTAAATACGCTATCTAGGTTGGTCATAACTTTATGTAGCTGACATTATTTGTCATGTTCAACAACCTTGCCAAAAGTTTTTTGTTGTTGTTTTTGTTATTGGCAAGGGTCATGAAGTAGTTATAGTCATAGAAATTGTGAATAAATTTCCTCCTAATATAGGTAACAATGAGTTCTTTCTCAATTTAGGTAAACATTTCTCAGTGGCCAAACAGATTAATAACATTCTGGAGAGTATCTAAACTAAGACAATCTTATTAGATTGAATGCTAATAATGATTATAAACTGATTTCTGTTTCTATATTATGTTACGTTCATCAAGTCTAATTTGCATTATAGGGATGCTTTAATTTGAGATTACTAAAAAATGTATGGCAAAACCAATACAATATTGTAAAGTAATTAAACTCCAATTAATATAAATAAATTTATATTAAAAAATCAATAAAAAATGTCAAGGAAAGCGGAAATAATTTACTCAATTCAGAAATATCCTTTTTGGAGTATATGTATGAAAATCATGGGCAATACTGTTCTAACAATAATATATTGGGTTAAAAAAGGAATATGAACCGTGTATCACTTTAGATTGTTTCAATAATGAAGTAGCATTATTGTTTTAATTTTGTTGATTGCAAAATTCCTCTTCCTTCAAGGGATATTGGAAAAATTTATGTTTTCAACCTTTAGTTTGGAATTAATGTTACTGCTGAGCTGTGGGATTACAAATAGCTATCTATTCCCAACATAACATTAGACAACCTTCATAAAAGTCATTTAATAAATACTGCCTGTGATAGGAAAAAAAAGTCTATTGTGTGAGAGCTATTAGCAAGGAGCAGATAATGATATAAAGGAGAAAGTTGATAAAATTAGCAGAGATTATAAGTACTTCTATTGATATGTTCTACTTGGCAAAATAACAGTGAAAATTTTCCAACATAGACAATCTTTTAATACTCCTAAGCAATTATAGTAACCTACTCCAGTATTCTTGCCTGGAGAATCCCATGGACAGAGGAGCCTGGCAGGCTCAGTCCATGGGGTCTCAAGAGTTGGACATGACTTAGTGACTAAATCACCACCACCAGACAATTATAGGCTTTTTATGCATTTTCTTCTGTAAGTTATAAATCATTTATATATTTAAAAATAGCAACAATTTCCAATGTCTATGTTAATTTAAGACATTTTTTAGAACTTCTATATTAGTTATAGTATTTTGCATATGAAAACACTGCAATAACGTTAAGGAAATTTATCTTTAGTGCTTTTAATGATCTAGGTTGAAGTTTTGAAATGAGGCATGAAATTATACTTTGGGATAAAAAATTTTATTCAGACATTCATTATGCTATGTGATTCTCTGATTAGTGTATTTTTTTTACTCTCAGATACATCTATAATGTGTATATGTGCTCATCACTCAGTCCTGTCCAACTCTTTGTGACTGCATGGACTATAGTCACCAGACTCCATTTATGGGATGTTCCAGATAAGAATTCTGGAGTGGGTTTCCATTTCCTCCTCCAAGGGATCTTCCTGACCCAGGGATTAAACCCACTGTCTCCTGCATTGGCAGGTGAGTTCTTTACCAACAGTACCACCTAGGAAGCACACATCTATAATAAAGCCTAAAGTATTGTTTGTTTCAGTGTTTATTTTAGAAGGCTAAAATACATGATAATGTAACTGTTGTCTGTATTTATGTAGTTTTCTGCTTGTAACTGAATGCAAATTTTGTAAAATTATATTAACAGGGAGTTCTTTGCATATTTCATTAGACAGTATCTTAGCTTAATAGTGCAAAAAGAGTAGTGCCTGAGTTCAAGGATTAAGTATGTACTCGTTAGTATAGAAACAATTAGCTCACTGATTGTGTCATTACTCAACGTACAGTTTTTGAAAAGTGATGCAAGGTTTCTAAACATGAAACAGAAGGCAGAATGTGAATGTCCTTTAATAAGGCTGAGGTGATTTGTTTAAGGATGGCATGATTATCTGAGTTGTTTATTTATAATGAAAGGAAACTTGCAAATAATTCTATAAAATGTTTTATTCACAACAAAGTACAGGAATAAATATATGGAAAAATGTCCTATGGCTTTTTGTTTGTCATGTTCTATTATATAGAAAATTTAATTACTGTGAAAAGTAGCTCAGTGAGTGACAGTATTTCAAGATATATATTAAGACTATGCTAGATGATAAATATAGAAACAATGTTTTAAGAGCAAGAATTGACACAAATAATCCTATAAAATAATTTACACTTAGAACAATGATTTTATAAGTAACTCAATTAATGTAAATCAACTAAAGTTAGCATTCATCTTTACTTTAATTGTGGTTGTTTTAGCATGAACACAATCTGCTATCCTTTCTACGTGTTTAAGTGTTATAACTATTAGCTTTAATTTTACTAAGAAAGACAATAACAAAGAAAGAGTATACAATCTCTGTTCCTCACTTACTTCTGCTAATACAAATCCAGCAAATATGGATATGGTTAATATGCTTGGTCCCATGCACAATCTAGAGAAATGTGAGCTACAAGGGTTCTAAAGTCTAGATGTTCAGAGAAAATAAGTAAAAATAGAAGCATGTAATAGAAATAGTGACAAAAATAAGTACAACGTTAAAAAGTAGAAGGCACACTATTTTGTTGCATTATAATTGGAATGTGTGTGCATAATTAATCACGCAACAATGTCTAACTCTTTGATACCTCATGAACTGTAGCTCACCAGGCTCTTCTGTCCATGGAATTTTGCAGGCAAGATACTGGAGTGGGTTGTCATTTTCTCCTCCAGGAGATATTTTCTATGCAGGAATCGTAATTGCCAGTTACAATCATAAATACTTAAATGATCAGAGTAACGAGCATAATTTCAAATCTCTTTTGAAGACTTTAAGAATGGCAACACTTGAAATAGTTCTTAAGTATAAAAATATAATAATAATTTCATAATGTAGAAATGTGTGCTGGGGAAACCCAAGGCCTAGGAAGGAGACATATACTTCATATACTTTATATAAAGTATAAAGGAGCAGAGAGATCTAAAATTAAGAATATATGCAAATTCAGTTCTATAAACAACCCCTTAAAGGAGATTGGAAATGAAATTGAAATGGAAATGAGTATGAAATTCAGTTTAGGAGAGATTAAGTGATTTGTTGGATAATACCATTACTAGGTGAAGTTAACATTCCAGAGGATGAGTAAAGAAAAGACCGAAAATGTAGTTTAGAGCCACACTGAAAGTATACGTTAGCATTTATTAAAGTATTTCTTAAGATGTGCTGGAAGAAGTCTTTCATATACATTTAAAAAAGTAGTTTCTGGAGTATAGCAGTTTAGATATTTACCATATTTACCTGTTTAAGCAACAGACAGCTCAATCTAAAATGACATAAGTTAAAACACTGTAAGTGAAATTTGCAGTGCAACTTTTTTTTTTAACTAATCAAACCAATAAGGTCAAATGATATCATTTATATGGATAGACATTTCCCAATACCATTTTCAATGGATGAGCATATGATTCCACATCACCAGATGTTCAATACTGAAATCAGATTGATTATATTCTTGACAGCAAAAGATAGAGAACTCTATACAGTCAAAAAAAAAACAAGACGAGAAGCTGACTGTGGCTCAGATCATTAACTCCTTATTACAAAATTCAGACTGAAATTGAAGAAAACAGGGAAAACCACTAGACAACTCAGGTATGACCTCAATCAAATCCCTTATGATTATACAGTGGAAGTGAGAAATAGATTTAATGGCGTAGATCTGATAGATAGAGTGTCTGATTAACTATGGAATGAGGTTCATGACATTGTACAGGAGACAGGGATCAAGACCATCCCAATGGAAAAGAAACACAAAAAAGCAAAATGGCTGTCTGGGGAAGCCTTACAAATAGCTGTGAAAAGAAGAGAAGTGAAAAACAAAGGAGAAAAGGAAAAATATAAACATCTGAATGCAGAGTTCCAAAGAATAGCAAGACGAGATAAGAAAGCCTTCTTCAGTGATCAATGCGAAGAAATAGAGGAAAGCAACAGAATGGGAAAGACTAGAGATCTCTTCAAGAAAATTAGAGATACCAAGGAAACAATTCATACAAAGATTGGCTTGATAAAGGACAGAAATGGTATGGACTTAATGGAAGCAGAAGATATTAAGAAGAGGTGGAAAGAATACACAGAAGAACTATGCAAAAAGGATCTTCATGACCCGGATAATCACGATGGTGTGATCATTCATCTAGAGCCAGACATCCTGGAATGTGAAGTCAAGTGGGCCTTAGAAAGCATCACTATGAACAAAACAAGTGGAGGTGATGGAATTCCAGTAGAGCTATTTCAAATCCTGAAAGATGCTGCTGTGAAAGTGCTGCACTCAGTATGCTAGCAAATTTGGAAAACTCAGCAGTGACCACAGGACTGGAAAAGGTCAGTTTTCATCCCAATCCCAAAGAAAGGCAATGCCAAAGAATGCTCAAACTACCACACAGTTGCACTCATCTTACACGCTAGTAAAGTAATGTTCAAAATTCTCCAAGCCAGGCTTCAACAATACGGGAACGGTGAACACCCTGATGTTCAAGCTGGTTTTAGAAAAGGCAGAGGAATCAGAGATCAAATTGCCAACATCTTCTGGATCATGGAAAAAGCAAGAGAGTTCCAGAAAAACATCTATTTCTGCTTTATTGACTATGCCAAAGCCTTTGACTGTGTGGATCACAATAAATTCTGGAAAACTGTGAAAGAGACAGGAATACCAGACCACCTAACCTGCCTCTTGAGAAATATGTATGCAGGCCAGGAAGCAACAGTTAGAACTGGACATGGAACAAAAGACTGGCTCCAAATAGGAAAAGGAGTACATCAAGGCTGTATATCATCACCCTGCTTATTTAACTTATGTGCAGAGTACATCATGAGAAATGCTGGACTGGAAGAAACACAAGCTGGAATCAAGATTGCTGGGAGAATTATCAATCACCTCAGATATGCAGATGACACCACCCTATGGCAGAAAGTAGAGGAACTAAAGAGCCTCTTGAGGAAAGTGAAAGAGGAGAGTAAAAAATTGGCTTAAATTGAACATTCAGAAAACGAAGATCATGGCTTCCGGTCCCATCACTCCATGGGAAATAGATGGGGAAACAGTGGAAACAGTGTTAGACTTTATTTTTGGGGGGCTCCAAAATCATTGAAGATGGTGTTTGCAGCCATGAAATTAAAAGACGCTAACTCCTTGGAAGAAAAGTTATGACCAACCTAGATAGCATATTCAAAAGCAGAGACATTACTTTGCCAACTAAGGTCCGTCTAGTAAAGGCTATGGTTTTTCCTGTGGTCATGTATGGATGTGAGATTTGGACTGTGAAGAAGGCTGAGTGCTGAAGAACTGATGCTTTTGAACTGTGGTGTTGAAGAAGACTCTAGATAGTCCCTTGGACTGCAAGGAGATCCAACCAGTCCATTCTGAAGGAGATCAACTCTGGGATTTCTTTGGAAGGAATGATGCTAAAGCTTAAACTCCAGTACTTTGGCCACCTCATGTGAAGTGTTGACTCATTGGAAAAGACTTTGATGCTGGGAGAGATTGGGGGCAGGAGGAGAAGGGGATGACAGAAGATGAGATGGCTGAATGGCATCACTGACCCAATGGATGGGACTCTGGGTGAACTCCAGGAGTTGGTGATGGACAGGGAGGCCTGGCGTGTTGCGATTAATGGGGTCGCAAAGAGTCGGACACGACTGAGTGACTGAACTGAAAATATTTACAGAATTTTATTAAATTCTCCTCTTGAAGCGTCTCTCTTAGCATGCATTAATATTGAAATTCGGTTCAATACAATTCAGTCGTTCAGTTGTCTCTGACTCTTTATGACCCCAAGAACTACAGCATGCTAGGCTTCCCTGTTCATCAACAACTCCTGGAGCTTACTCAAACTCTTGTCCATCCAGTCGGTGACGCCATCCAATAATCTCATCTTCTGTCGTCCTCTTCTCCTCCTGACCTCAATCTTTCCAAGAATCAGGGTCTTTACTAGTGAGTCAGTTCTTCCCATCGAATGGCCAAAATATTGGAGTTTCAGCTGCAGATTCAGTCCTTCAAATGAATATACTTGACTTGTCGAGATCCACTGGACAAGCAAGGTTTCTGAAAGTGCCATATGGTGGGAGAATGAGAAAGAAGAGACAAGAATTCAGTGAAAAGTGAAGATCAAGGGACCAACACTGCTCCAAGGTGAAGGTGTAGAAATTGAATCCAAGACAGCTTTATTATACTTTTGGCAGTGAAGGAAAAATATGCAGGGCGCTTACTCCTTGGAAGAAAAGTTATGACCAACCTAGATAGCATATTCAAAAGCAGAGACATTACTTTGCTGACTAAGGTCTGTGTATTCAAGGCTATGGTTTTTCCAGTAGTCATATATGGATGTGAGAGTTTGACAGTAAAGAAGGCTGAGCCCTGAAGAATTGATGCTTCTGAACTCTGGTGTTGGAGAAGACTCTTGAGAGTCCCTTGGACTGCAAGGAGATCCAACAAATCAATCCTAAAGGAAATCAGTCCTGAATGTTCATTGGAAAGAATGATATTGAAGCTGAAACTCCAATACTTTGGCCACCTAATGTGAAGATCTGACTCATTTGAAAAGGCCCTGATGCTGGAAAAAACTGAAGGCAGGATGAGAAGGGGATGACAGAGGATGAGATGGTTGGATGGCATCACCGACTTGATGGACATGAGTTTGAGTGAACTCTGGGAGTTGGTGATGGACAGGGAGGCCTGGTGTGCTGTGATTCATGGGGTTGCAAAGAGTCAGACATGACTGAGCGACTGAACTGAAGCTATAAATCATATGGCCTTCAGGGCCAAAGAACAAAGTGATCATTAACCACTGAGTAACTAAGAAACTGGAGAAGGCAATGGCAGCCCACTCTAGTACTCTTGCCTGGAAAATCCCGTGGGCAGAGGAGCCTGGTAGGCTGCAGTCCATGGGGTAGCTAAGAGTAGGACACGACTGAGTGACTTCACTTTCACTTTTCATTTTCATGCATTGGAGAAGGAAATGCAACCCACTCCAGTGTTCTTTCCTGGAGAATTCCAGGGACAGGGGAGCCTGGTAGGCTGCCGTCTATGGTGTCGCACAGAGTCAAACACGACTAAAGTGACTTAGCAGCAACTAAGAAATAGTAATCAATAACAAATCAGTAACTAAGACTAATATTCTTATCTATAGATTTTCCATCAGATACTTAAAACATGTGACTTTGAGATGCCAGTCGGAAAACAGTCCAGGGTCGGTTTTCTGAACCCCAGAATCATATCTATTTTCAGTATTATGAAACGTTCCCTCTGGACATGTTCTAAGAGTCTCAAGCCTTAAAGTATCCAGTTTATCAATAATTATAAATTTCTTTGGGGGCGCTTGCCAGGACATGTTTTTCTTTTACTCTTCCTGTCTGCTACATTCACTGATTTCTTTAAGATGGATTGGTTGTATCTCCTTTCAGTCCAAGGTACTCTTAAGAATCTCCTCCAACACCACAGTTCAAAAACATCAATTCTTTGGCACTCAGCTTTCTTAATAGTCCAACTCTCACATCCATACATGACTACTGCAAAAACCATAGCTTTGACTAGACAAACCTTTGTTGGCAAAATAATGTCTCTGCCTTTTAACTTGCTGTCTAAATTGGTCATATTTTTTCCTTTGAAGAGCAATCATCTTTTAATTTCACAGCTGGAGTAACCATCTACATTGATTTTGGACCCAAGAAAATAAAGTATGTCACTGTTTCCATTGTTTCCTCATCTATTTGCCAAGAACTTATGGGACCAGATGCCATGATCTTCATTTTCTGAATGCTGAGTTTAAGTCACATTTTATCTCTCCTCATTCACTTTCACCACGAGGCTCTTTAGTTTTTATTCACTTTCTGACACGAGGGTGGTGTCATCTACCTATCTGAGGATACTGATATTTTTATCAGCAATCTTGGTTCCAGCTTGTACTTCATCCAGCCCAGCATTTCACATGAGGTACTCTTCATATAAGTTAAATAAGCAGGGTGACAATATACAGCCATGACATACTCCATTCCCAATTTGGAACCAGTCTGTTGTTCCATGTCCAGTTCTAACTGTTCCTTCTTGACCTGAGTATAGATTTCTAGGAGGCAGGTCAGGTGCTATGGTATGTCCATCTCTTTCAGAATTTTCTGCAATTGGCTGTGATCCACACAGTCAATAGATGTTTTTCTGGAACTCCCTTGCTTTTTTTGTTGATCAAAAGGATGTTGGTAATTTAATCTCTTGTTCATCTGCTGTTTCTAAAACTATCTTGGACATCTGGAAGTTCACAGTTCATGTACTGTTGAAGCCTGGCTTGGAGAATTTTGAGCATTACGTTACTAATGTGTGAGATGAGTGCAATTATGCAGTATTTTGAACGTTCTTTGTAATTGCCTTTCATTGATATTGGAATGGAAACTGGCCTTTTCCAATCCTGTAGCCACTGCTGAGTTTCCCAAATTAGCTGGCATATTGAGTGAAGCACTATCACAGAAACATCTTTTAGGATTTGAAATAGCTCAACTGGAATTCCATCACTTCCACTATCTTTTTTTCATAGTGATGCTTGCTAAGGCTAACTTGACTTCACATTCCAGTATGTCTGGCTCTAGGTAAGTGGTCACAGCATCATGTTTATCTGGGTCATGAAGATCTTTTCTGTGCATATCTTCTGTGTTCTCTTGCCACCTCTTAATATCTTCTGCTTCTGTTAAGTCTATACCATTTCTGTCCTTTATCATGCCCATCTTTGCATGAAATTTCAATGTTTCTTTAAGAGATCTCTAGTCTTTCTCATCCTATTGTTTTCTTCTATTTCTTTGCACTGATCACTGAAGAAGGCTTTCTTATGTCTCTTTGCTATTTTTTGGAAGTCTGCATTAAAATGGATATATTTTCTTTTGCTTCTTTGCCTTTAACTTCTCTTCTTTTCTCAGGTATTGTAAGGCCTCCTCAGGCAACTATTTTAAATTTTTGCATTTCTTTTTCTTGGGGATGATCTTGATAATTGCTTCTTGTACAATGTCATGAAACTCTGTCCATAGTTCTTCAGATATCTTGTTTATCAGATCCAATTTCTTCAATCTATTTGCCATTTTCACTGTATAATCTTAAGGGATTTGATTTAGGTCATACCTGAATGGTCTAGTGGTTTTCCTTACTTGCTTCAGTTTAAATCTGAATTTGGCAATAAGGAGTTCATGATCTGACCCACAGTCAGCTCCTGGTCTTGCTTTTGCTAACTGTATAGAACTTCTCCATCTTTGACTGAAAATAATATAATTAATCTGATTTCAGTATTGGCCACCTGGTGATGTCCATTTGTAGTCTTCTCTTGTGTTGTTGGAAGAGGGTGTTTTCTATGACCAGTGCCTTCTATTGCCAAAACTATTACTGTTGCCCTGCTTTATTCTGTACTCCAAGGCCAAAGTTGCCACTCCCAGGTGTCTCTTGACTTCCTACTTTTGCACTCCAGCCCCCTATAGTGAAAAGGCATCTTTTTGGGGCTTTTAATTCTAGAAGGTCTTGTAGGTCTTCAGAGAACTGTTCAACGTCAGCTTCTTCAGAATTACTAATCTGGGCATAGACTTGGATTACTCTGATGCTGAATGGTTTGCCTAGAAATGAACAGAGATCATTCTATCATTTTTGTGACTGCATCCAAGTACTCCATTTTGGACTGTTTTGTTAACTAAGATGGCTAGTTTATTTCTTCTAAGGGATTCTTGTCCACCGTAGTAGATACAATGGTTATCTGAGTTAAATTCACCCAATCCTGTCCATTTTAGTTCGCTGATTCCTCAAATGTGTGTGTTCACTCTTTCCATCTCCTGTTTTACCACTTTCAATTTGCCTTGATTCATGGACCTAACATTCCATGTTCCTATGCAATGTTGCTCTTTACAGCACATGACTTTACTTCCATCATCAGTCACATCCACAACTGGGCTTTGTTTTCGCTTTGGCTCTGTCTCTTCATTCCTTCTAGAGTTATTCTTTTACTGATCTCCCATAGCATATTGGGGACCTACCGACATGGGGAGTTCATCTTTCAGTGTCCTATATTTTTCCTTTTCATACTGTTCATGGGGTTCTCAAGGCAAGAATACTGAAGTGGTTTTCCTTTTCCTTCTCCAGGGGACCTTATTGTGTCAGAATTCTCCACCAAGACCCGTCCATGTTGGGTGGCCCTACACAGCATGACTCATAGTTTCATTGCATTAGAGAAGGCTATGGTCCATGTGATCAGTTTGTTTAGTTTTCTATGATTGTAGTTTGCATTCTATCTGCTTTCTGATGAATAAGGATAAGGATAAGAGATTTATGGAAGCTTCCTGATGGAACAGACTGACTGAGGGGGAACTGGGTCTTGCTCTGATTGGCTGGGCCACGCTTAGAAAATCTTTATTCCAGTTCTCTGTTGATGGTTGGGGTTGTGTTCCCTCCCTGTTGTTTGACCTGAGGCCAAACTATGGTGGATGTAATGAAGATAATAATGACGTTAACAAGGTCCCAAGCATGCATTGTGGCACTCAGAGCTCCTGATCCTTCAGCATCCCACTTTCGACTCATGCCTCTACCGGAGACTCCTGGACACTCACAAGCAAGTCTGGGTTAGTCTCTTGTTTGATCACTACTCCTTTCTCCTGGGTCCTGGTGGGCACAAGTTTCTGTTTGTGCCCTCCAAGAGCCTGTTTACCCAGTCCTGCATAAGTTCTGGTGGCTCTATGGTGGGTTTTATGGCACTCTCCTCTAAGAGGAGATCCACCACAGTTCAAAAGAGGGCTTATGCCATACCCAGGTCTGCTGCACCCAGAGCCCCCACCCCTGTGGCAGGCACTGCTGACCCATATCTTCACAGGAGATACTCAAAGACTGAAGATTAATAACATCTAAATGAAGTTTTATAGAAGCTCCTTAGTTGACAGAGGAACAGTTCTTGAAATACAGTCATTTCCTTTGGACTTGAATTGAGGTCTAAAACATGCTTCTAGACAGTAGGAAGTTCACAAAATTGACCTGCTCTAAATTAGTTGGGAGATGGAGAACTTAGTTTTTGTTTTAACTTTGAAAGCATGGAAAGTATATAAAGCAACTTGGCATTATCTCTGATTCTAGAAATGTAAGTTGTCCAGATGACTTTACTACAGTGTCAGTTTCACATGTATGTGAATTTTTGCTTTGTAAGTTTAGTATAAATCCATTAAGAAATATCAAATTGGCAGCAAAAGCATTTCCAAAGTGAGTTAGTATGCACCATTGACAGTTGAGGGTGGTTCTCTTCCAAGAAAAAGCAAAAACTCTCTTAACACAAGTAAGGTTACCTACCTTTGGTTTTAGCAAAATAACCATTGAAGTGTGAGTCTATGAGAATGAATTTTTTCACTGACAGTCAATTCCACATGATAGATTCAAATATTTTTCACACACTCTCTACTCCATAATAATGAAGGAATGACTATAAGCAGATGCAGGTCTGATCCCTAGGTCAGCAATATCCCCTGGAATAGGAAATGGAAACCTACTCCAATATTCTGCCTAGAAAATGACATGGAGAGAGAAGCCTGGCAGGCTTCAATCCACGGGTTATGAATCAAATGCAACCAAGTGACTGAACATGCATGCCCACATAAACTTTACTTTTTGAAAAAGTTTCAGAATTTTTTGTAATATACATTTTTATATACATATTTTCCCTATAATCAGCTGTGACACCATGTAGCAGATTTCACTTGAAGTTATCTTGCATTATACTTTTCTCAATATGTTTGAAAATATTCTCAAATGTATTGGTTCCACATTTCTCTGGCATTTGCAATCAAATACAATTTAAAGAATTAAAATCAGCAAGCATATTCCTTGGTTTAAAAAATTGCTTTGGTCATAAAATTGCTTTGTTTTAGGTTTCATTTTCATTTTAAAAATTTTCTGTGAATAAATTCAAATACGATTAACTATTTCACTGAATATTTTTCAATATGGTGGCAATATTGATTTTCAGTTATCTAGGAATAATGTGAGGAATAGTATAGTTTCCAGTTGAATCATACAATACCAGAAAACTTTACCATCTAATTTTATGACAAAATAATCTGCAGTACCCTGTTTAAAAGTGTGATATTCGAAGTCTCCTATCTTCTTTTCTTATTTTGACATGATGAATATGCTCTGGTAATATGAAGAAAGTAGATGTTCTGTTGAGTTATAAGTTTGTCATTGAACTTTGTTTCCATCAGAGGTACTGAGGTCTACCAATGTGGAACTCAGACAGTCATAAAAAATAGTAAATGACTGAAGATAGCTGTGTTGCAGAAAAATATTCTGGAAACTAGAATTTCAATTTTTAAAAAATCTGATTTCCATAATATATCATTCTTAATTTATTATTCTTTTTAAGTCATTTAAACTTTTTTCTTTTTTTAATTTAGTACATTTGGCACACATAATTGGTAGCCAACTAATTTTGGTTTCTGATCCATAGATTGCAGACCATGCTACAAAAATATATACAAAACATGCTTTAACACAGTCAGTTCAGTCAGTTAGTTCAGTCACTCAGTCGTGTCTGACTTTTTGCAACCCCATGAATTGCTGCACTCCAGGCCTCCCTGTCCATCACCAACTCCTGGAGTTCACCAAAACACACATCCATCGAGTCAGTGATGCCATCCAGCCATCTCATCCTTTGTCATCCCCTTTTCCTCCTGCCTACAATCCCTCCCAGCATCAGAGTCTTTTCCAATGAGTCAACTCTTCACATAAGGTGGCCAAAGTACTGGAGTTTCAGCTTTAGCATCATTCCTTCCAAAGAAGACCCAGGACTTATCTCCTTTAGAATGGACTGGTTGGATCTCCTTGCAGTCTGAGGGACTCTCAAGAGTCTTCTCCAACACCACAGTTCAAAAGCATCAATTCTGTGCACCCCTGAAGGATTCATGTTGACGTATGGAAAAACCAATACAATACTGTAAAGTAATTACCCTCCAATTAAAACAAATAAAATTTCAAAAAAAGCATTAAATCTCAGCTTTCTTCACAGTCCAACTCTCATATCCATACATGACTACTGGAAAAACCATAGCCTTGATTACATGGACCTTCACTGGCAAAGTAATGTTTCTGCTTTTTTATATGCTATCTAAGTTGGTCATAACTTTACTTCTGAGAAGCAAGCGTCTTTTAATTTCATGGTTGCAATCACCATCTGCAGTGATTTTGGAGCTCCAAAAAATAAAGTCTGACACCGTTTCCCCATCTATTTCCCATGAAGTGATGGGACCAGAAGCCATGATCTTCGTTTTCCAAATGTTGAGTTTTAAGCCAACATTTTCACTCTCCTCTTTCACTTTCATCAGGAGGCGTTTTTGTCCCTATTCACTTTCTGCCATAAGGGTGGTGTGGGGGTCTAGCCTCTGCAGGGGTCTAGGGGTCTAATGGGATGAACGGCATTGGCGGAGAATGGAGACTGGCCTCAAGGACACAGCCAATTAAGCATAATTAATCACGGAGACTGGCCTCAGGGACACAGCCGATTTTATTGAACGAGCATGGAGATTGGCCTCATGGACACAGCCGAATCTACTGAATGGAGATTGCCCTCAGGGACACAGCCAATTTAATGAATCTTAATCTTAAAACTCTTTTCTAGACTGATGGGGATCCCCATCTATTATTATTATTTTTGGGGTGGGCATAACTGGATTTCTTTTGCCTTCTTGATGTCTTTCCAGACCTCTCTCCAGGTCATAACCCATGTTTAACATTTGGTTGGTGACTTTATCATCTGGACTAAACAGTAATACTCTCATTTGTGACAGAATATCTCTTCTCCATAGAGTAAAGGGCAGCGAGGGGGTTACGTAAGGCTGAAAGGTTTCTGATGTTTTTTTCTCAGTTGTCCAATTTAAAATTGCTGAGCTTTGAGCAACAGAGGCAGCCATTTTTATATCTATTAAATCTCGACTAGTACTTTTAGTGGGCCATGAGCTGGGCCAATCTTTTTTTGGTATACAGGAAACATCAGCCCCAGTATCTAAAAGTCTCCTCATTAATTTTCTATTTACTGATAATGTTTTTATAGGTCTCTGTTTAGAAATTTGGGACACCCAAAAAACCATATCACTGGAGCCAAAGGCGTTGTTTTGCCTAGATTCTTTAGTGATTGATTTTTTAAGCTGATGATATGGTAATAGCAATAATTGTGTAACTTTTTGTCTCTTGTGGATTTGCATTGTTTTTAAAGGAGGCTGTACCATAATCTGAATTTTTCCAGTATAGTCTGAGTCAATAACTCTAGGTATAACACTTATCCCCTGTAAAGAGGTGGAACTCCTTCCCAAGAGCAGTCTCAGTATTTCCTCAGGTAGAGGGCCTTTAACCCCTGTAGGGATCTTTACGGGACCCACATTCGGGGTTAGTATTGCTGAGGTGGTGGAACTGAGGTCCAATCCTGCACTTTCTGGGGTTGCCCTGAACAACTCTGAGATGGAACGAAGGGAATGAATGGATTCATACTGCTGACCCCTATTGTTGTCTGGGCCGGGGGACGGCTCATATTTCTGTTTTCCTGGTTTTTACAAGAACCATTACCACCAGTGAAAGCAGGTAGACTTCCTGCAGCATAGGTTTCATTATTTATAGATGGCACAAAAGGTGGTCCTTGGGTATTGGTCATTGTGTCCATATTGGGTCCCAATGGTTGCCCATTCCTGTGAAATTTAGACCTACATTTTCGTCTCCAATGATATCCTTTCTGACACCTTGGACACAGACTCTTAGGAGGTACTTGCTGAAACTACACAGACCCTTTTTGTCTCCCTGGGTTTAGAGGGAGGACTGGCAAAGGCAAAATCGGTGCTCTATTGGGACATTTCCTACTACCATGTCCTGGCATATCACATGCAAAACAGTTTCTTGTAGGGGCTGTGGGAGAAGGGCGAGCAGGTGCCCCACGGATTTTTCCTGCTAAATTATTTAGAGTCTGGCTCCTAGGTTTTCTTTTTAATGCTGCCGCTAGAGTCACTCTTTGAATCATGGGTGGCCCAATATCTGAACATTGCCTGATAAAGTCAGAGGCATCTCCTGTCTTTTTTATAGGTCTTAAGACTCCCTGACATATTGGATTAGCATTTTCATAAGCTAATTGTGTAATCAAGATATCAGCTGCCTCAGTGTCTGCTATGACCCTCCTGACTCCCTGCATCAATTTATGTATGAAATCTTCATAAGGTTTTTCGGGTTTTTGTTTTAAATCAGCTAGAGCAGAAGTTTTCTCTTTTTCTTGAGGGACCTGTTTCCATGCCTGAATAGCCGCTGTAGTGGCCTGCTCCATAGCTCGAGGATGCATATACATTTGGTCTCTGGCTGACTCCCATTCGCCTTCTCCTAGGAGCATTTTTTCAGTGATATAGTTGGGACCATATTTTTTATTCTCTTTAGCCTGCTTCTTAACCAGATCTTTATATTTTGTTTTCTATAATAAAATATTGTCTCTCTGTCAGACAAGCCTTTGCTACTGATTTCCAATCCCAAGGCATCATATATTTGGAGGCTAATGATTTCATTAGAGTTATTGTATAGGGGANTTTCAGTGATATAGTTGGGACCATATTTTTTATTCTCTTTAGCCTGCTTCTTAACCAGATCTTTATATTTTGTTTTCTATAATAAAATATTGTCTCTCTGTCAGACAAGCCTTTGCTACTGATTTCCAATCCCAAGGCATCATATATTTGGAGGCTAATGATTTCATTAGAGTTATTGTATAGGGGACTTGTGGACCATACATAGCACAGGCCTGTTTTAATTTTTAAAGAAGTTTTATTGGTACAGGTTTCTAAAAAGGCTCTCCCTTACCATCGTCCCCAAATATTATAGGGAAAAAAATTTTATCATCTAAGTCTAAATCTTTATCTCATCTCCGCCTCCTGATGGAAACAGGAGGACACTTTCTTTTATAATCTGGTGGAAGTGCCAAGGCTGATCGCCTTTTAGTTACTTTTAGATTTTGCACCTGCCCCTCTAGAGGTGGGGCACTTGGTTTTATTGATCTAGGCTTTTCTGTATTATAGGAAGTTTTCTTACTTTGAATTAAAGGAAAAATTTCTTCTTTATCATGATAGTGAGCAGCAGCCTCTTTTAAGTCTTCCTGGTCCTGAGGAAGAAGCTGTTTATCATAAGAATCTGAACACTGAGCAGCTAGAGTTGTAGCCATTCATCTAAGTTTTTTATAGTCAAGCTTTTTATCCCCTTTATCAGTGTCTCCCTTAAGGTGTAACTTTTCTTCTGTTTTATCTGCTTCATGGTCGGGATCTAAAGCATCCCTTATTAATGTCTAGAGTGAAAGAGCTTTTACCGGTACCTTTTCTGGACCATGGAGTGTATAATAGTCTCTAATTTTTTTCCCCTATCTTTTTTCAAGTATCTAGGTTAACAGTTTCTTGGTCTGGAAACTAAGGGCATATTTTTTGAACAAATGACAAGAATGCTTGTAAACTAGCTCTTTTTACTTTTACTCTTCTTTGAGAGAACATTTGTTTAAGAATAGCAATGAACAACTGTCTTTCTTTAGACCTGTTGTTTTTCATAGTTTATTTATTAATGACTAATTTTTTACCCACACAGATTACTCACTCGTCTCACGCTACTTATCTTATGCAGGGGGGTCTGCAGCACCCTAGGTGAGATCTTAGCCATCCCTAGAAAACTGCCTTTATTTATGCTTACCCTTTAAGTCCCTGTTCGGGCGCCACTTGCGGGGGTCCACCCTCCGCGGGGGTCTAGGGGTCTGATGGGATGAACGCCATTGGCGGAGAATGGAGACTGGCCTCAAGGACACAGCCAATTAAGCACAATTAATCACGGAGACTGGCCTCAAGGACACAGCCGATTTTATTGAACGAGCATGGAGACTGGCCTCATGGACACAGCCGAATCCACTGAATGGAGACTGGCCTCAAGGACACAGCCAATTTAATGAATCCTAANTTGCATGAAGTGTTCCCTTGGTATCTCTAATTTTCTTGAAGAGGTCTCTAGTCTTTCCCATTCTGTTGTATTCCTCTATTTCTTTGCACTGATAGCTGAGGAAGGCTTTCTTATCTCTTCTTGCTATTCTTTGGAACTCCGCATTCAGATGCTTATATCTTTCTTCTTCTCTTTTGCTTTTCATTTCTCTTCTTTTCACAGCTATTTGTAAGGCCTCCCCAGGCATCCATTTTCCTTTTTTACATTTCTATTCCATGGGGATGGTCTCTTGTACAATGTCACGAAACCCAGTCCATAGTTTATCAGGCACTTTATATATTTATCTACGTATCTTTTTTGCTAACACAAAAAGTTAACAAATCATTGATGTTTCCAATATGGTTAAGATACATTTATTTTCTTTCTTTATGCAAACTATAAGGAAAGGAAAATCAAATGTATTAAAAATAAAATCAGTACAAATTATGAGGACACAGTGTTACTAGAGACCTCTTTAAGAACATTAGAGATAACCTTTTATGCAAAGATGGGCTCGATAAAGGACAGAAATGATTTGGACCTAAGAGAAGAAGAAGATATTCAGAAGAGGTGGAAAGAATACACAGAATAACTGTACAAAAAAAGATCTTCACAACCAATATAATCATGATGGTGTGATCACTAACATAGAGCCAGATATCCTGGAATGTGAAGTAAAGTGGGCCTTAGAAAGCATCACTATGAAGAAAGCTAGTGAAGGTGANGATATTCAGAAGAGGTGGAAAGAATACACAGAATAACTGTACAAAAAAAGATCTTCACAACCAATATAATCATGATGGTGTGATCACTAACATAGAGCCAGATATCCTGGAATGTGAAGTAAAGTGGGCCTTAGAAAGCATCACTATGAAGAAAGCTAGTGAAGGTGATGGAGTTCCAGTTGAGCTATTTCAAATCCTGAAAGATGATGCTCTGAAAGTGCTGCACTCAATATACCAGCAAATTTGGAAAACAGCAGTGGCCACAGGGCTGGAAAAGGTCAGTCTTCATTCCAATCCCAAAGAAAAGTAATGCCAAAGAATGCTCAAACTACCGCACAATTGCACTCACTTCACATGCATAGGAGAAGGAAATGGCAACCCACTAGCGTGTTCTTGTCTGGAGAGTCCCGGGGACGGGTGAGGCTGGTGGGCTTCTGTCTATGGGGTTGCACAGAGTCAGACACAACTGAAGGGAATTAGCAGCAGCAGCAGCAGCAGCAGCAGCAGCAGCACATGCTAGCAAAGTAATGCTCAAAATTTTCCAAGCCAGGCTTCAGCAATATGTGAACCGTGAACTTCCTGATGTTCAAGCTGATTTTAGAAAAGGCAGAGGAACCAGAGATCAAATGGCCAACATCCACTGAATCATCAGAAAAGCAAGAGGATTCCAGAAAAACATCTATTTCTGCTTTATGGACTATGCCAAAGCCTTTGACTGTGTGGATCACAATAAACTGTGGAAAATTCTGAAAGAGATGGGAATACCAGACCACTTGACCTGCCTCATGAGAAAACTATATGCAGGTCATGAAGCAACAGTTAGAACTGGACATGGAACAACAGACTGGTTCCAAATAGGAAAAGGAGTACTTCAAGGCTGTATATTGTCACCCTGCTTATTTAACTTATATGCAGAGTACATCATGAGAAACACAGGACTGGAAGAAGCATAAGTTGGAATCAAGCTTGTGGGGAGAAATATCAATCACCTCAGATATGCAGATGACACCACCCTTATGGCAGAAAGTGAATAGGAACAAAAAAGCCTCTTGATGAAAGTTAAAGAGGAGAGTGAAAAATTTGGCTTGAATCTCAAAATTCAGAAAACTAAGATCAGGATATATGGTCCCATCACTTCATGGGAAATAGATGGGGAAACAGTAGAAACTGTCAGATTTCATTTTTTTCTGGCTCAGTCACTGCAGATATTGATTGCAGCCATGAAATTAAAAGACACTTACTCCTTGGAAGGAAAGTTATGACCAACCTAGATAGCTTATTGAAAAGCAGAGACATTACTTTGCCAACAAAGATCCATCTAGTCAAGGCTATAGTTTTTCCAGGGGTCATCTATGGACTCTGAAGAAAGCTGAGCACCAAAGAATTGGTGCTTTTGAACTGTGATGTTGGGGAAAAGTCTTAAGAGTCCTTCAGACTGCAAGAAGATCCAACCAGTCCATTCTGAAGGAGATCAATCCTGGGTGTTTTTTGGAAGGAATGATGCTAAAGCTGAAACTCCAGGACTTTTGACACCTCATGCGAAGAGTTGACTCATTGGAAAATACTCTGATGCTGGGAGGTATTTAGGGCAGGAGGAGAAGGGGATGATAAAGGATGAGATGGCTTGATGCCATGACCAACTCGATAGACGTGAGTTTGACTGAACTTCGGGAATTGGTGATGGACAGGGAGCCCTGCCATGCTGCAATTCATGGGGTTGGCAAAGAATCAGACACCTCTAAGCAACTGAACTGATCTTTATTGACTGATGTGGACACAAAGACAATAAAGTTAGAAAGTTTTCCAAAGTCCAATAAAGTAATATAAGATGAAAACCTTGAAATAAAGCTAAATAATCTTGGATTTCTATAAGTAAAGTAGAGCAAGCAAATAAAGAAGAATGAACAATTACAGTTTCAAATCCTGTGATGCTTCCCAGGAAAACAATGATGACTAATGCTTGATCTGCTGTCACATTAGATAATCATTGTATATATTAGCATAAATCATTTTCATTCAAGTTGTAATCAATATATTTTGCTTCCTTAAAAAATAAACCTCAGTTCAATCCAGTTCACTTGCTCAGTCGTGTCCCATTTTTTGTGACACCAAGGACTGGAGCACACCAGTCTTTGCTGTCCATCACCAACTCCTGAAGCTTGCTCAAACTCACATCCACTGAGTCAGTGATGTCATCTAGCAATCTCATCCTCTGTTGTCTCCTTCTCCTGCAGGCTTCACTCTTCAACATCAGTCCTTCCAATGAATATTCAGGACTGACTCCCTTTAGGATGGACTGGTTGGATCTCCTTGCAGTCCAAGGCACTCTCAAGAGTTTTCTCAAACACCAGTTGGAGAAAGCATCAGTTCTTCAGCACTCAGCTTCCTTTATGGTCCAACTCTTACATCCATACATAACTACTGGAAAAACTATAGCTTTGACTAGACGAATATTAATATCTCTGCTTTTTAATATTCTGTCTAGTTTGGTCATAGCTTTTCTTCTAAGGAGTAAGTGTCTTCTAATGTCATGGCTGCAGTCAGCATCTGCAGTGATTTTGGAGCCCAAGAAAATAAAGTCTCTCATTGTTTCCATTGTTTCTATTGTTTCCCCATCTATTTCAATTGAAGTTATGGGACAAAATGCCATTAGCTTTCTGCCATAAGTGTTGTGTCATCTGCATATCTGAGGGTATTGATATTTCTCCCAACAGTCTTGATTCTAGCTCTTGTTTCATACAGTCTAGCATTTTGCATAATGTACTCTGCATATAAGTTAAATAAACAGGGTGACAATATACAGCCTTGACATACTCATTTCCCTATATGAAGGCAATTTCATTACTTCCACAATAGTTTGGTGTCAGATCGAACAACAGGAAGGAATACAGCCCAGCCCATCAACAGAAAAATGGATTAAAGATTTACTAATCACTCACCTAGAGAAGGAAATGGCAACACAGTCCAGTGTTCTTGCCTGGAGAATCCCAGGGACAGGGGAGCCTGATGGGCTGCTGTCTATGGGTCGCACAGAGTCGGACACGACCAAAGCAACTTAGCAGCAGCAGCAGCACCTAGAGACAGGTATCCTGGAATGGGAAGTCGAGTGGGACTTAGGGAGCATCACTATGAACAAAGCTAGTGGAGGTGTTGGAATTCCAATTGAGCTATTTCAAATCCTGAAAGATGATGCTGTGGAAGTGCTGCATTGAATATGCCAGCAAATTTGGAAAACTCAGCAGTGGCCATAGGACTGAAAAATGCCAGTTTTCATTCCAATCCCAAAGGAAGTTAAGTCATTCAGTCGTGTCTGACTCTTTGCAACCCCATGGACGGTAGCCTGCACCAGGCTCCTCTGTCCATGGGGTTTTCCAGGGAAGAGTATTGGAGTGGGTTGCTATTTCCTTCTCCACGGAATCTTCCCGACCCAGGGATCAAACTCAGGTTTCCCGCATTGTATACAGATGCTTTACCATCTGAACCACAAGGGAAATCCTTAAAGAAATCCCAAAGAAAGGCAATGCCAAAGAATGCTCAAAATACTGCACAACTGCACTCATCTCACATTCTAGTAAAGTAATGCTCATAATTCTCCTAGCTAGGCTTCAGTAATACGTGAACTGTGAACTTCCAGATGTTCAAGCTGGTTATAGAAAAGGCAGAGGAACAAGAGATGAAATTGCCAAATCTACTGGATCATGGAAAAAGCAAGAGTTCTAGAAAAACATCTAGTTTGCTTTATTGACTATGCCAAAGACTTTGATTGTGTGGATCACAACAAATTGTGGAAAATTCTGAAAGAGATGGGAATACCAGACCACCTGACCTGTCTCTTGAGAAATCTGTATGCAGTTCAGGAAGCAACAGTAAAAACTGAACATGGAGCAATGGAATGGTTTCAAGTAGGAAAAAGTGTATGTCAAGGCTGTATATTGTCACCCTGCTTATTTTACTTTTATCCAGAGTAATTTATGAGAAATGCTGCTCTGGATGAAGCACAAGGTGGCATCAAGATAGCTGGGAGAAATAAAAATAGCCTCAGATATTCAAATGACACCACCCTCCTGGAAGAAATTGAGGGAGAACTAAAGAGTCTCTTTATGAAAGTGACATAGGATAGTGAGAAAGTTGGCTTAAAGCTCAACATTCAGAAAATGAAGATCATGGCATCTGGTCACATCACTTCATGGGAAATAGATGGGCAAACAGTGGAAACAGTGTCAGACTTTATTTTTTTGGGCTCCAAAATCACAGCAGATGGTGACTGCAGCCATGAAATTAAAAGACGTTTACTCCTTAGAAGGAAAATTATGACCAACCTAGATAGCATATTGAAATGCAGAGATATTACTTGGCTAACAAAGGTCTGTCTAGCCAAGGCTATGGTTTTTCCAGTGGTCATGTATGGATGTGAAAGTTGGACTGTGAAGAAAGCGGAGTGCTGAAGAATTAATGCTTTTGAACGGTGATATTGGAGAAGACTCTTGAGAGTTCCTTGGACTGCAAGGAGATCCAACCAATCCATCCTAAAGGAGATCAGTCCTGGGTATTCATTGGAAAGACTGATCCTGAAGCTGAAACTTCAATACTTTGGCCCTCAGGGGAAGAGTCGACTCATTGGAAAAGACCCTTTTGCTGGGAAGGATTGAAGGTAGGAAGAGAAGGGGACGAAAGAGGATAAGATAGCTGGATGGCATCACCGACTCGATGGACATGAATTTGAGTGAACTCCAGGAGTTGGTGATGGACAGGGAGGCCTGGCGTGCTGTGATTCATTGGGCCGCAGAGTCGGACACGACTGAATGACTGAGCAACTGAACTGACTGACTGACTGACAAGGAGGAAATCAGGTGAGAATTATAATTGTTGAAAATTCATTCTATCTGGCTTCCTTGTGCCTTAAACTGCATGTCAGAAGTCTTTTTTTTTTTTTTTTTTTTTTTTTTTTTTAGTACATACAGCTTTTCCTTTCGTTTTATACTTCTGGGAATACATCAGTTGAAAATGTAAATATATAGTGTGTGTGTGTGTGTGTGTGTGTGTGTGTGTGTGTATCAAAGATGTTATCTTATTCTTAATAGAGTAACATTAAATAATGTGTCTCTTATTCTGGTATGTTTTATAAGCTAAATAAGCAGGGTGATAATATACAGCCTTGATGTACTCCTTTTCCTATTTGGAACCAGTCTATTGTTCCATAAAGTTCTAACTGTTGCTTCATGACCTGCATACAGATTTCTCAAGAGGCAGGTCAGGTGGTCTGGTATTCCCATCTCTCAGAATTTTCCACAGTTTATTGTGATATGTTTTTAGGTATTTTAATAAATTTGCTCTCTATTGCTTTTAGCACATTAGGTTTCTCAAGCAGAAAAGGAAAATCTTTCTCTTCAACATTTTCTTTTTAAGCACAAAATGTCTGTTAAACATAAATATATAACTTCATGATATGTAACTACATTCCTTTTTTTTTTTTCACAAAGCTATGAGATACTTGGCATAATAATGCAGATAATCTATCCACAGAAACTAGAAACATACAGAGTTTAAATGGACATGGACAAAATAACATTATTATAAGAATACATTATTTTATTTCTTTAAAGTGATAATTTAATAATTCTGTACCTGTGGAATGACTAGAAATATTGGTGTATTTCTTAAATAGAGGGATTTTCTATTATTACACTGAAATTACAGACTTAAATCATCTATTTGTTAGTAAAATAGTATCTTTTATTTGATTAGTGCTTTACAATTTTTAAACAACACTTTCATATGTTATTCCTTCTGTTCTTCAAAATAATTCTGTAATGAGGCAGACAACTGTATTCATTTTTAATGTAAATGAAGAAATAATGTCTTAAAGAGTATTTCTATCATGGCTACAACAACTTAATAGCAGACCTGATCTTGAATCCATGTCATTTAACTCTCAGTACAATATTCTTGCCTCTAAAATACATGGATATAAAATGTTATGAGAACTGGAAAATTATGTCAGCAAGCATCATAAATTATACTGTATTAGATGACAACAATTATCTTGATAAAAATGGGTAGATTTTGTTATAATTTAGATATTAGCAAATATCTGATGTTTCAAATAATATGGTTCTAGCTCAGTCTCATTCTTTAGAAAACTATCAGGATAATGAAGACAATCCACATAAGTAGAACCCAAATGTCATTAGCCTGAATTTAGTTTACAGTGAGTCAAATGTGACACATAATTATTTTTGATTCAGATGACCACACTTCCAAAATAGAATTCACTAATGATTTAGTCTGTCTTCTGGAAAATCCATATTTTTCCTAATGATCCTTAGGGCTATTGTCTATATATATTGATTTTGCATCTCAAATAACTTTCAAGGCAGAGGTAAAATTTTCAGGAAAATGAGACAAGTTTCGAGCATGATAAATGTTTGTGCTGTGCTTAGTCACTCAGTTGTGTCTGAATCTGTGATGCTGGACTGTAGCCCACCAGACTTCTCTATCGATAAGGATTTTTCAGGTAAGAATGCTGAAGTGAGTTGTCATGCCCTCCTCCAGCAATGAATGTTTAGGTGCAGTGAAAAAGTCCTGCTCCTGGTCAATGCTTTAGTAAGAGGAATCTCATGCCATACCTACTATATTTATTTTTGAAGAAAAGTCAAAGTCTTGACTGGTCTCACTTATCTTTTGCTTTTTTGAAGATGCTTAGGAGTTTGTATTTCATGAATGCATACTTGAATTGCCTTCTGTCTGGAGCACTCTTCCCCTTGCTATGTCCTCATAGCATATGTTCTTTTTTCATTTAAATTAATTTCCTTCTCAAGTCTCACTTTTCTCAAGAATATATGTTAAACCACTGTGTTTTAAAAACATAGGAACCTCAGTTTATTGTGAAACCCTTAACTTTTTTATTATCCCTATAACAATTTATCCCATCTTGAAACCACATTATCTATGTAAATATTTGTTTGTTCCCCTTATGTCATTACTGTATAATATATGCAGGATAACACAGGGACTGGACCTTTTTTTGTTTGTTTGTTTACCACTATATCAGCAACACTTAAAAGAGCAACTTGCACATATCAGGAGATCTGGATCATTGATTCATACTATTCTCACTTTGCTCATGGCGATTCGATATTCTTTTCATGCTACTTACTATACCATTAAGATTCATGCCCTATGAAACCAAAGAATAATTATTCTCAAATTTGCTTGGTTAAATAAAGGTTACATCTTATTGTTGTCATCTGCTCTGCAGTGTGCTAACTTTATCTTATCCTGAATTATTCAGATGAATTTATTTGGCTAAAGTTATTTTAGAAAATGATTGGTGGGAATTGAAAGAATCAAAGAAAGTTCAATTCAAAGATTTTTGCCAAATAAAAGAGAGATTTGAATTCAATGCTAGTTTTAAACAGTGAGATGTCAGTGATTAAAATAGAATTTTAAATTTTTTTACAATGTCCATTGAAGACAGTAACTGGCAGTTCTTTGGATTTATTTAAAATATTAATTTAAACATAGAAGTTTCCCTTGTGAATTAAGATTATTTGGTTACTCCTAAGCAATATTCAGAAAATATACAAACTCCCTGTGAACTGACAGACTTTATGCAATTTGCTCTAATTTTTCAGTCTTGCTTCCTTCTATTTTTCTGTTTTTCTATATAACATTCAGAAAATGAAGATCATGGCAACTGGGCCCATCACTTTATGGGAAATAGATGGGGAAGCAGTGGAAACAGTGTCAGAATTTATTTTTGGAGGGCTCCAAAAATCACTACAGATGGTGATTGTAGCCATGAAATTAAAAGATGCTTACTCCTTGGAAGGAAAGTTATGACCAACCTAGATAGCATATTCAAAAGCAGAGACATTACTTTGCCAACAAAGGTCCATCTAGTCAAGGCTATGGTTTTCCAGTGATCATGTATGGATGTGAGAGCTGGACTGTGCAGAAAGCCGAGTGCCAAAGAATTGATGCTTTTGAACTGTGGTGTTGGAGAAGACTCTTGAGAGTCCCTTGAACTGCAAGGAGATCCAACAAGTCCATTCTAAAGGAGATCATCCCTGGGTGTTCTTTGGAAGGAATGATACTAAAGTGAAACTCCAGTACTTTGGCCACCTCATGCAAAGAGTTGACTCATTGGAAAAGACACTGATGCTGGGAGTGATTGGGGGCAGGAGGAAAAGGGAACGATAGAGGATGAGATGGCTGGATGGCATCACCGAGTTGATGGACATGAGTTTGGGTGGACTCTGGGAGATGGTGATGGACAAGGAGGCCTGGTGTGATGCAATTCATGGGGTCACAAACTCATGGAGTCGGACATGACTGAGTGACTGAACTGAACTGAATATAACTGTTAAATGCAAATTCTGTCCAATGCCCTGGGGCTTCCTTTTGTTTGCATTGAATTTTTCATATTCGAATAAATCTTCTCAAGTTAAAATCACTAGGTTAGTTTCTTTGACTCTGTTATTCTTTTCATCTCCACTGTTAAACATTTTATATTTCAATAATTTTCCCCTTCTCAATTAGCATTTGCACTCAATTTCCAACAAACACAATTTGGTAATTTTAATATATTTCCTAATGTTTGTTATATTTGTATAGTTAACTTTAAGAGCTTTTATTAAAAAATGATCTAAATAATATGTTTATTACAATATATATGAATATCTAAATCATATATATGATTAAAATAAAAATACAAAGAAGTATATGACATGTGTTTGTTATGAAGTCCAAGTTCACTCTGCTTTCTGCACAATAGATGAATAAATCCAAGAGACAAAGTATTGAGGCAAACAATAGAACTTTATTCAGAGAGCCAGCTGGCCAAAAAGATGGCAGATTTCATTGGTATAAATCCAAAAATAACCATCTTGTCCAAGTCTGGATCTCAAGTTCTTTCATGGATCAGAGTTAGGGGGAGGTGAGGAAACAAAGTAAGAAATCATTTAATTCTTTCAAATATCTCCTAAAATGGCAAGCCTCAGGTATTTTCTTACATTTATTTCCTCAGTGGTATGAAATGGAATATCTCCTGTCATATGAATAAACAAGGAAAGCACACCTATTTGTGACTACAGCCGTCACTATGTGAATTTCTGAGCCACACCAGAGGGATACCTTTTTCCACACAAAGAACTCTAGAATATAGCAGTCCTTCACAGGTGAGCAGGGTCAGGTTATCTCCCTGTGAGCAAAACAAAGCATTTTAAGGAGTAGACAGAGGTTGACAGGCAAGGCTTCCTGAGGTAGGTCATTATATATGCCTATAATAACAAAAGTGGCAAAATAAGTCACAGAAACAGGTCCAGTATGGAGTCAAAATTAACCCTCCCTGGTTAAATATTTATATATGTAGTTCTTTATGAATTGGTTTATAATAAACATATTTTTTAAAAAAGCACATCAAATAAATAATTAATATATCTTACAATTATTTAGCAGCAAAGCATATCTTTGATTGACAAAAATATTTTTAAAAAATTAGTTAAATTGCTCCATAACTAGTATTAGTTACAGTATAGTAACTTTCAGAAATTAGGTTGGTATTGGAAGTACTAACAACTCCATGAAAATTTGGGATTATGTTAATTTAATGACAGAAAGCAAGGAAGAACTCAAGAGCTTCTTTATGAAAGTAAAAAAGGAAAGTGAAAAAGCTGGCTTGAAACTCAATATTCAGAAAACAAAGATCATGGTATCCAGTCCCATCACTTCATGGCAAATAGATGGGGAAACAGTGGAAATAGTGACAGACTTTATTTTCTTGAGCTCCAAAATCACTGTAGATGGGAACTGCAGCCATGAAATTAAAGGACACTTACTCCTTGGAAGAAAAGCTATGACCAACCTAGACAGCAAGTTCAAAAGCAGAGACATTACTTTGCTGACAAAGACCTATCTAGTCAAAGCTATGGTTTTTCCAGTAGTCATGTGTGGATATGAGACTTGGACCATAAAGATAGCTGAAAGTGAAAGAATTGATGCTTTTGAACTGAGGTGTTGGAGAAGACTATTGAGAATGGCTTGGACTGAAAGAAGATTCAACCAGTCAAACCTAAAGGAAATCAGTCCTGAATATTCATTGAACAAACTGTAGAAAATTCTTAAACATATGGGAATACTAGACCACTTGACCTGCAGCCTGAGAAATCTGTATGCAGATAAAGAAGCAACAGTTATAATGAAACATGGAACAACAGACTGGTTCCACATTGGGAAAGGAGTATATCAAGGCTGTATATTTGCACTCTGCTTATTTAACTTATATGCAAAGTCAGTTCAGTCAGTTCAGATGCTCAGTCATGTCAGACTCTTTGAGATCCCATGGACTACAGCATGCCAGGCCTCCCTGTCCATCACGAATTCCCAAAGTTTACTCAAACACATGTCCATTGATGCCATCCAAACATCTCATGCTCTGTCAACCCCTTCTTCTTAGAAAAATAATAATTGTCATAATTGGAGGAATGAATAGACTATTCAATGATAATAGCTGGATAACTTCTTCATCTCACTTTCCATTCAGTTCCATTCAGTCGCTCAGTCGTGTCTGACACTTTGTGATGCCATGGACTGCAGCACACTAGGCTTCCCTATCCATCACCAACTCTCGGAGTTTACTCAAACACATACCCCTTGAGTCGGTGATGCCATACAATCATCTCATACTCTGTCGTGCCCTTCTCCTCTCCCCTTCAATCTCTCCCAGCCACAGGGTCTTTTCAAATGAGTCAGCTCTTCGCATCAGGTGACCAAAGGATTGGAGTTTCAGGCCCAGCATCAGTCCTTCCAGTGAACAGTCAGGACTGATTTCCTTTAGGATGGACTGGTTGGATCTACTTGCAGTCCAAGGGACTCTCAAGAGTCTTCTCCAACACCACAGTCCAAAAGCATCAATTCTTCAGCACTCAGTTTCCTTTATAGTCCACCTCTCTTCTTGCCTGGAGAATCCCAGGGACAGAGGAGCCTAGTGGGCTGCTGTCTATGGGGTTGCACAGAGTTGAACATGACTGAAGTGACTTAGCAGCAGTAGCTCATATCCGTACATGACTATGGGAAAAGCCATAGCCTTAACTAGATGGACTTTTTTTGCAAAGCAATGTCTTTACTTTTTAATATGATTTCTATATTGGTCATAACTTTCCTTCTAAGGAGTAAGCATCTTTTAATGTCATGGATATAGTCACCATCTGCAGTGATTTTGGAGCCCCCCAAAATAAATTCAGCCACTGTTTCCACTGTTTCCCCATCTATTTGCAATGAAATGATGAGACCAGATGCCATAATCTTAGTTTTCTGAATGTTGAGCTTTAAGCCAATTTTTCACTCTCTTCTTTCACTTTCATCAAGGCCCTTTAGTTTTTCTCCACTTTCTGCCATAAGAGTGGTGTCATTTGCTTATCTGAGGTTATTGATATTTCTCCCAGTAAACTTGATTCCAACTTGTGCTTCCTCCAGCCCAGCATTTCTCACGATGTACCCTGCATATAAGTTAGCTAAGCTGGGTGACAGACTTTTACAGCCTTGACATACTCCTTTTCCTGTTTGGAATCAGTCTGTTGTTCCATGTCCAGTTCTAACTGTGGCTTCCTTACCTGTGTACAGGTTTCTCAAGAGGCAGGTCAGGTGCCTGGTATTCCCATCACTTTCAGAATTTTCCACAGCTTATTGTGATCCATACAGTCAAAGGCTTTGGCATAGTCAATAAAGCAGAAATAGGTGTTTTTCTGGAAATTTCTTGCTTTTTTGATGGTCTGCTGGATGTTGGTAATTTGATCTCTGGTTCCTCTGCCTTTTCTAAAACCAGCTTGAACATCTGTAAATTCATGGTTCACAAACTGCTGAAGCCTGGCTTGGAGAATTTTGAGCATTGCTTTGTTACCATTTGAGAAGAGTGCAATTGTGTTGTAGTTTGCAGATTCTTTGGCATTGCCTTTCTTTGGGATTGGAATATAAACTGACCTTTTCCAGTCCTCTCCCCCTGCTGAGTTTTCCAAATTTGCTGATATATTGAGTGCAGCCCTTTCCCAACTTTAACTTTTAGGATTTGAAATAGCTCCACTGGAATTCCATCATGTCCACTAGCTTTGTTTGTAGTGATGCTTTTTAAGGCCCACTTGACTTCCCATTTCAGGATATCTGGCTCTAAGTGAATGATCACACCTTTGTGATTATCTGGGTCATGAAGATCTTTTTTGTACAGTTCTTCTGTGTATTCTTGCCTCCTCTTCTTAATATCTTCTGCTTCTGTTAGGTCCATACCATTTCTGTCCTTTATCAAGCCCATCTTTGCATGAAATTTTCCCTTGATATCTCTAATTTTCTTGCAAAGATCACTAGTTCCCAATCTGTTGCTTTCCTCTATTTCTTTGTATTGATAGCTGGAAGGCTTTCTTATCTCTCCTTGCTCTTCTTTGGAACTTTGCATTCAGATGATTATATCTTTTCTTTTCTTCTTTGGTTTTCCTGAGCCATCATAGAAACCCCAATAATTCCGGACAGTGAAACTAGTAATTCAGGACAGTGACAAATGGGTTCACCCCAACAGTTGTTTTCAAATAGAGCTTTCCATTTTTTCTCATTGGGAATTTCTAAATTAGAAAGTAAAATTTTAACCAATGGTCAAGTTTTCAATTTGATTTACTGTAAATTTGGATTAAGTTGTTATTTGCAGAAGCAGTCTGTTGGTTGAATATTAGTTAATTAACTTAAAGAATCCTTTATGCCTTATTGCTCATGATTAAGTTATCAAATAATATGTTAAGATCCTACTTTTTAATACAAATAAGTCATTTCAAACATGTTAAATTACTTTTCCTCTTTTATTCTAACAATAAGCACTATTGTAGCGTAACTAATCACTCTAAGGTCTACAATTTATTTATCTTTTATCTTTCCTGTTTTAATATTATGAAGATAAATTATTTTTTGTTATCTATATAACATGAGACAAATATCATAAGTATTTTCACAGCACTGGTTAATTTTCTTCTGCATTCAATCTTTCTTATAAAGATAGGTGAATCACGATTCATATTGTGTCAAATGTTAATGATATGAAAATTAACTTAATTTCAAAATATTTTAAAAATCTATGGAAAAATTGATTGCATTTTAAAACCTGTGTGCTTAATGTGCAAAATAGCAATATTAAAGATGCACATATATGTAATATTAACAATTCTAATATTTATTATAGTTAATGAAGTAACAAATTACCATGCATGCATTAACATTTTATTTTATATCATTTAGGCCATCAGAAATGTATTCATATATTCACTTAGCAACTGATGTATCTTCATTGCTGTATATAAAACAAGCACCACGGGGAACATAGCATTCTGTACCTGAAATTAAATATAATGGAAATCGTGAGCTATAAACTTCACTTGCTGCTGCTGCTGCTATATCGCTTCAGTCATGTCCAACTCTGTGTGACCCCATAGACGGCAGCCCACCAGGTTCCCTGCCCCTGGGCTTCTCCAGGCAAAGTGGGTTGCCATTTCCTTCTCCAGTGCATGAAAGTGAAAAGTGAAAGTGAAATCACTCAATCGTGTCTGAATCTTAGCGACCCTATGGACTGCAGCCCACCAGTCTCCTCGGTCCATGGGATTTTCCAGGCAAGGGTACTAGAGTGGGGTGCCATTGCCTTCTCCAAAACTTCACTTTTGCTCACTTATTATTAAAAGAGGACTCCTAAGATCACATATTTAACAGGTTTAGAATATAGATTACCTGAGATGGATATAAAGAGGTTTCAAAATTTTTTCCTTAAGCTTTACTTATATGCATGTGTGTGTGTGTGTGTGTGTGTGTGTGTGTGTGTGTTCTCCATAGTTTTATCACATGTGCAGTTTCATGTATCCATCATCAGAGACAAGATCATGTCATCAGCATCAGAATGCAGGAACCTATCTATTGCTCTACTAGAAACACAACTTCCTCCTTTCCCCTACCCCAGTCCACTCTTATATACTCTTTTCTACAAAAATGTTATCCTTTAAAAGTATTAAACTATTTAATATAATATGTAACATTTGGGGATTGGCTTTTTTTTTTTAACCCAGATAAATCCCTAGAGGTTCAACTTTTCATTTATATTGATAGTTTGTTCTTTTAATGACTGAGTAATATTCCATGATATATAAGTATAACTCAGTTGTTAAAGACATCACCTGAAATGTGGGAGACCTGGGTTCCATACCTGTGTAGAGAAGATCCCCTGGAGAAGGGAAAGGCTACACTCTCCAGTGTTCTGGCATGGAGAATTCTGTGGACTGTATGGTCCATGAGGTTGCAAAGAGTCAGACTCGACTGAGCAACTTTCACTTTCACACTTCTTTAACTGTTTACCCATTTAAGAGTATCTGTGCATTTTCCAGTTTTAGATTATGAAAAAATTTGTACAGGTTTTTACATGAACATAAGTTTTCATTTTTATGGAATAACATTGAGTGCAGTTTCTGGGTCTTGTGCTTGTCTCATATTTAGGGTTTTTTTTCTTTTCTTTTTTTTTTTTAATGCCAGTTTTCTAGATTGGTAGTTATATTGGATATTCTCATCAGCAATGCTTGCATGATCTAGTCTCTTTGCATCCTCACCAAGATTTTATAGTATCTTTATTCTTTAACTATCTGATAGGACTGTAATATTATCTCATTGTGTTTTTAGTTTGTATTTCAATTTTTTTAAATTAATTAATTTATTTATTTATTTTTCATCTCAAGTGTACATGAGTTCCCAATCTTGAACCCCCCCACCCTTCCCACTCCACATCAACTCTCTGGATCATCCCCGTGCACCAGTCCCAAGCATCCTGTATCCTGAACTGGATATAGACCGACTATTCGTNTGAGGTGGGATCAAAAGAGGAGAGAGCAAGCTAGCCAGTAATCACTTCCTTATGTGCTCTCCACAGTCTAAACTGCTCAGAGATGTTCACAGAGTTATACAGGTAAAAGGAGAGGGAGGAAGTAGATAGAGGTGGCCAAGAGGATAAAAGAGAGAAATGAAAAGGAGAAAGACATATCCAGCCAGTAACCAGTTCCCTAAGTGTTTGCCATCGTCTGGAACACACAAAGATTCACAGAGTTGGGTAGAGAAGAGAAGGGGGAGGGAGGAGACAGAGACATCCTGGTGGAGAAAAAGGAGAGTCCAAAGGAGGAGAGAGTGGTCAAGCCATTAATCTCACTCTCAGGTGAAATTGGGTATTGAAGACTGGGGTTTTAAATGTGCAAAATTGACAACAAATACAGAAAAGTAATGATTAAAAATCGAGAGTAGAGGTTGGATTTTCAAAAATACAATATTAAAGAAAAGAAGAAGAAAAAAAGTCACCAGAATTATTAAAAAACAACAACAACCACAAAAATATATATATACCGCATTTGCTTTAAAAATAGTCTTTTTTTTTTGAAAAGTAATAATAGGATATGAAAATAAAAATAAAAGGAGAAATAGAGGACTTAAATTTTTAAAAAGTTAAGTAAAAAAAAGAAAAAGAAAAGAAGAAAAAACAATCAAAGAACAACATCAACAACAACAAAAAAAGAGAAAGATTGATCATAAAAATAGTAAAGATATATCTGGGACTTTTTCTGGTGTTGTGGACAGTGTGGGGTCACTTCCAAGGTGNTGAAAATAAAAATAAAAGGAGAAATAGAGGACTTAAATTTTTAAAAAGTTAAGTAAAAAAAAGAAAAAGAAAAGAAGAAAAAACAATCAAAGAACAACATCAACAACAACAAAAAAAGAGAAAGATTGATCATAAAAATAGTAAAGATATATCTGGGACTTTTTCTGGTGTTGTGGACAGTGTGGGGTCACTTCCAAGGTGGTTCCCTCTGTTTAGCATCTTCTGTTTGCTGGTCTCTTCAGTGTCTGATTTCCGCCCTGACACAAGGGGGCGGTGGTGGACACTTTTTTGTTGTTGTTGTTAGGCTCACTTGTTCAATCATGCTGTGGGGAGGGAGGGATGCTGCAAACAAATAACACTGGCATGTGCTCACAGTGTCTCAGCCATGCATGCTCACGATGCACACCACTCAGGCTCTTCGTTGCTCCACTGGGAACCATCTGAGGCTGGCCCTAGGTTGCATGCACCTCCCTGGTTTAAGCCACTCAGGCTTGGTTCTCAGGTAGCCCTAAGAGGTGCACATTCAGTTGGGCCTGTGTTTTGCGCCCTTCCCAGGTCCAAGTAGCTCAGGTGTTCACCGAGTGCAGTTGTTGCGACTTATCACCTTTCCTATCCCTGCTGCTCAGTTTTCTGGGTATACTGTTGGCACCCCTTCTGAGGTGGATGGTGACTTCCCAGAACCCCAACGAATCTTAGTAAAGAAGCCTTCTTGCAGTTTGGTAGGAAATGTGTCTCCGGGGCTGCAATTACCCCCTTCCAGCCCTTATGGCTCTGGCTGCCTTTCACCGGAGGGGGATGATTTGCAGCCGGCTATTTCTGTCCTGTCCTTTGTTCTGTGTGTGGGCCTGGCTGTGTCTTCTGTTAGAGCTTTTCACGTGGTAGCTATCCCATTGTCCAGTATGCTAGCCCAAGTTAGTTCGCTCTGGTTACACTCCCGGCATTCCAGCCTGATTCTCAAAAAACACTGCAGCCTGCGCCTCCCTGCCCAGCCCCCACTTGCTAGCGGCATATGCAGGTGTCTGCACTGCTTCTCCACTGGGGGAGTTACCATTGGGCTCCTAATCTGTTGGTTTTAATTATTTATTTATTTTTCTTCCCTGTTATGTTGCCCTCTGTGCTTGCAAGGCTCGCCACAGACTCGGCAGCAAGAGTGTTTCCTGGTGTTTGGAAACTTCCCTCTTTTTAAGACTCCCTTCCCAAGACGGGACTCCCTTCCCTGGACAGAGCTCCCTCCCTATCTCCTTTGTCTCTTTTTTTGTCTTTTATATTTTTTTCCTACCTCTTTTTGAAGACAAAGATCTGCTTTTCTGGGTGCCTGATGTCCTCTGGCAGCACTCAGAAGTTGTATTGTGGAATTTACTCAGCGTTAAAATGTTCTTTTGATGAATTTGTGAGGGAGAAAGTGGTCTCCCCGTCCTATTCCTCTGACATCTTAGGACTGCTGCCAGATATTATACTTGTGTTTTCTTTCATTTACATATTATTTTCTCCCCTTTGAAACTCTCTATTGTATCTGTTATTTAGAAATATAAATTTTCCAAGTGTTTTGAGATTTTCCTTTTGTCTTTATTATATTTTCATGTTTAATTCTCATAAGAGAATATATTGATCTGAATTACATTATTTAAAATATGTTGATGTTTATTTTATGATTATGATTTAAATCCTCTTGTTTGGTTGGAATGGTCAGTTCATTTCAGTCGCTAGTCATGTATGACTCTTTGTGACCTCATGGATTACAGCATTCCAGGCTTCTCGGTTCATCATCAACTCCTGGGAGCTTGCTCAAACTCAAATCCATTGAGTTGGTGATGCCATCCAACCATCTCATCCTGTCATCCCCTTCTCCTCCTGCCTTCAATCTTTCCCAGCATCAGGGTCTTTTCAGATGACTCAGTTCTTCGCATCAGATGGCCAAAGTATTGAATCTTCAGCTTCAGCATCAGTCCTTCCAATGAACACCCAGGACTGATCTCCTTTAGGATGGTCTAGTTGGATCTCCTTGCAGTCCAAGGGACTCTCAAAAGTCTTCTCCAACACCATAGTTCAGACACATCAGTTCTTTAGAGCTCAGCTTTCTTTATGGTTCAACTCTCACATCCATATGTGACTACTGGAAAAACTAGCCTTAACTATACAGAATTTTGTCAGCAAAAGTAAAATTTTTATTTTTTAATATGCTCTCTAGGTTAGTCATATCTTCCAAGGAGCAAGCGTCTTAATTTAATGGCTGCATTCACCACCTTCAGTGATCTTGGAGCCCAAGATAATAAAGTCTGTCATTGCTTCCATTGTTTCCCCATCTATTTGCCATGAAGTGATGGGACCAGATGCCATGATCTTCACTTTTTGAATACCGAGTTTTAAGGCAGGTTTTTCATTCTCTTTCATTTTCTTCAAAAGGCTATTTAGTTTTTCTTCATTTTCTGTCATCTTCATATTTGCAGTTATTGATATTTCTCTTGGCAATCTTGATTTCAGCTTGTGCATCATCCAGCCCTGCATTCCCCATGATGTACTCTGCATATAAGTTGGAGTCAGGTATTGTATATTCTTGCTGATTTTTTATGTCTAATAGTTTTTTTTTTTCCAATTGCTAAGAGGAAGGAGGGTGATGAAGTCCCCAATACTAATTGAGAGTAGTTTTATTTTTCCTTTCAATTCTATAAGTATTGCTTCATGAATTTTGAGATTCTGTTGTTTGAAACATACCCATTTAAGATTATTATACTTTTCTTATTGAATGGCCTCATCTGTATGAAATGTTCCTCTTTGTCTCTAGTCATTTTCTCTACCCTGCAATCAAATTTGTGGTTATGTTATTGTAAAGTAATATTTGCATGGTAAATAATCCTTTTTCCATTCTTTTACTTTGAACTTACTTATGTTAGTGAATTTGTGGTAAGTCTTTCTCATAGTTTTATATCATTAGAGAATTCTACTCTGTCAATATTTATCTTTTGGTGTATTTTACCATTTATATTTTTACATTATGTCCTTACAAAGAAACAGACATACATCTATATATTTACAGAAGCTTTATCCATAATCATCAAAAACTAGAATTAGTCAAAATCCCCTTCAGTATGTGAATGGATGAGGAAATGGTAGCACATGTATGAAATGCAATACCATTCAACCATTAAAAGGAAAGAGCTATCATGCAACCAAATGCATCAACGAATTTAATGCATATTGCTAAATATTATAAAAGGTGGTGACCTGATAAGGCAACGTAATTTATGATTTCATTTATATTATATTCTGAAGAGCCAGAATTACAAGAATTGTAAAACAATCATTGCATGCTTGGGTTTGGGGACGGAGGTTTTTAATACATGAATTACTGGGAATCTTTAAAGCACTGAAACTGTTCAGTATTGTATAAAATTGTTTAATGCCATTATGTGACACTATGCTGTGGTAAAGCCCATAGTACATTACAACACAGAGAGTGGACCCTAAGAATTACAATTTTGAAAAAATAAGTCTTTAAAAATGCAGAATGGTAAAACACTTTGCAAGATAGTTTAGCAATTTCTTACAAAATTAATCATACTCTTACCATAAGATATAGAAGTTTTACTTCTTGATATTCCTCAAATGAGCAATGCTTCTGTCCATACAAAAACCTAACGACAGTTGTTCCTACCACCTTTTTTCATATTGGCAAAACTTGGAGACAACCAAGATGTCCTTCTGTAAGTGAAGATACAAATAACTGTGTTATATCCAAACAACTGAATATGATTCAGTGCTAAAGAAATGTTGAATACATGACATTATGTAGTTGTCAAACATTCCATGTATAAGAACCTTAATGTAAACTTTGAACATTAAGTGACAATGACATGTGACTGTAGGTTCATCCTTTGAAATAAATGTACAATACTGGTGCTCAATGTCAACAGCGAGAATGGCCATGTATGTGTGAGGTCAAGGGATGTGTTAGGAACACTATGATTATTCTCAGTTTTCCTGTGAATCTAAAACTGCTCCAATATCTCTTTAAAAATTCATTAAGATGTTTAAAGAATGCCAGGTGAGAGTCAGCATGTGACAACAAAATTTAACTGTATCACAGGTATGTAAAACAAGTTCCTGAAGGGGATGGGGAAAGGTGCTGATCTAAGAAACCTGGCAAATGAGTATATTCTGAGAGACTAAATGCAAGATGAGCTACATAGAAGCTTTGTGCTAATGTTAATAAATGTTTTGTCCCCTAGGATAGCAATTCTGATGTTGCTGTATGTGCATACTACAGTTAAACAATTAAATAAAAAGATGTGTGATGGTGGAAGCCAGAACTTTTACTCCTAGAGTGGGAGTTTATAAATATGTGAGGAGAAAGGGCTAGGATCATCCATATGGCAATGGATTAACTTGGAAACATCAGTGTAAACTCATGTTTAGCTCAATAGAAATACAAATGTTGCATAAAACTAATACAATATTGTAAAGTAAAAAATAAATAAAATTTTAAAATAAAGAAAGAAATACTTATAGATATGCAGCTATATACTGGTTCATATACTGGTTGTTAGTGTTAGTTGCCCAGTCGTGTCCATCTCTTTGAGACCTCATGGACTGTAGCCTGTCAGGCTACTCTGTCCGTGAAATTCTCCAGACAAGAATATTGGAGTGGGTTGCCATTCCTTTCTCCAGGGTATCTTCCTGACCCAGGGATTGTACTGGATCTCCTGCATTGCAGGCAGATTCTTTACTGTCTGAGTCATCAGAGAAGCCACCATATACTGGTTGGTAGTGGACATATGTATCAATATTTCCTTCCTTTCTCAACTTACAGGGATTTGAAGCCCAGAGAATGAACAGCAAGGGAAGCCCAGCAAGGAACACACCTGTTTTCCAAATCGTGTTTTTTAGTACATTCGAAGTGAAATAAATCAGTTGGTAATAAACATCCTTGATATGTTGTGATGAAAACAACACTTTATTTTTGGTCTTCCTCCAATCACACACATACACCCAGTCTATGACAAAAGTTTAGGTAAACCTCAACTAAGAAACTCTACAAAATACCTAACTAGTACTCCTCAAATCTATCAAGGTTATCAAAAACAAGAAAAGTTGAAATTCATCACAACTAAGGAGACATGATGAGTAAATATATTTTGGCAACTCATATTAGTGCAATTGGCATTGTTTTGCCAGTCCATCCTGAAGGAGATCAGTCCTGGGTGTTCATTGGAAGGACTGATGCTGAAGCTAAAACACCAATATTTTGGTGAAGAGTTGACTCATTGGAAAATATCCTAGTGCTGGGAGCGATTGGGGGCAGGAGGAGAAGGGGATGACAGAGGATGAGATGGCTGGATGGCATCACTGACTCGATGAGCGTGAGTCTGAGTGAACTCCAGGAGTTGGTGATGGACAGGGAGGCCTGGTGTGCTGTGATTCATGAGATCGCAAAGAGTCTGCTATCAGGTCATAGTGGTCTGTCTAGAAAAAAATAAAATAAAATAAGGATGGAAAATTGTAGACATCTTACAGAAGTATTTAGGAACTAGAGTAAAATTGATTAGCTATTTACTGGTATATAGGATACATTGTCAAGGAGCCAAGTACTGCATGCAGATTTTGGTGACTAAGTGAATATTAGCAAGTGAATTTTGAGCAATGTTTTAAAACTAAATGCATTCAAAGAGTTGCCTTAATGTTAAATTAAAAGAAATAGCAGATGAACGTTTGGCCATGGTCTTTGGTTTTTGTGGTGGGTTTACATTTATTTACATCATGAACGTATGCACAAATGATAAGTATTTTTTTTTAAGCTACTTACCCTTATTGAGATGGTTAACATATTTCGAAATTGTTTCCCCATTTAGATGTTGATACATGGTTTCCCTGTTTATGTGTGTGTGTGTTAGTTGTTCAGTCATGTCCGTCTCTTTGTGACCCTATGTACTGTAGCTTGCCAGGCTCCTCTGTCCATGGAATTCTCTAGGGAAGAATATTGGAACGGGTGGACATTTCCTTCTCTAGGGGATTTTCCCGACCCAGGGATCAAACCTGGATCTCCTGCACTGTAGGCAGGTTCTTTACCATGTGAGCTACAAGGGAAGCCCTGTAGCTTTACTGTTTAGAACTCTGAGATAAAAACAAATAAGAATTTTTATCCTGCTGGTATGTGAAAATTGTATAAATCTTAATTATGTTGTATTGATTCCTTTTCATGTCTGTTAGGTCTTTCTACTTTCCTTTCCATTCTATTAATTTTTGAGAGTTTGATATTGAAACTCCAACTAAAAACCTTAACTTATCTGCTTAAAAATAATTGTAGTATATAGTGGAAATGTATATTACTCTGTTCTGTATTTTCCAAGTCTCCTATAAATGTGTTATCATACTTTCACTCTTTAAAAAATACAAAAAGAAAGAAGAAAGAAAAACAATACTAAAGTGGAATACAAAAATTTTTTAATGGGTGTTGAAAACTCTAAGTATTCTTTCTGAACTTTATATGAGATTGTATAATAAGTGATTGAAATGTTATGTACATTGTACTTCCACTATAGTGTAAGTTTCCACTCTGCAAGGACATGTGCCACTTGCTACAGATTTAACAGCGATTATTATTAGAGCAAAATGTTTTGATAAATTTCATAGACATAAGGTACATTTTCTGACCCAAACAAATACATCAAAATCTAATGACTTTATTATAAAATAAAAATTATTCACTCAGTTCATCATTTGAATCTCAACCAATTCCTCTGAAGTAGCTTTTGTCATTAGACATCTCTGGCACAACTAGTGCCAGAACTCGTGAAAATATACTAATGTTATGATGGAAAAGTGCAAGTATCTCAGTCACATCTGATTCTTTGTGAACCCATGGACTGTAGCATTCCAGGCTCTTCTATGGGATTTTCTCTTTTTTTGTTGCTTGTTTTTGTTTTATTTTTTTAATAGAAATTTATTTATTTTAATTGGAGGCTGATTTCTTTACAATATTGTATTGGTTTTGTCATACATTGACATGAAACTGCCAAGGTTGTACCTGTGTTCCCCATCCTGCACTCCCCTCCCACCTTCCTCCCTATACCATCCCTCTGGGTCATCCCGGTGCAACAGCAACGAGCATCTTGTATCATGCATAGAACCTGGACTGGAAATTCACTTGACATATGATAATATACATGTTTCAGTGTCATTCCCCCAAATCACCCCACTCTCTTCCTCTCCCTCAGAGTCCAAAATACTGTTCTATACATCTATGTCTCTTTTGCTGTCTCACATACAAGGTTATCATTATCATCTTTCTTACTTCCATATATATGCTTTAGTATACTGTATTGGTGTTTTTCTTTCTGGTTTACTTCACTCTGTATAATAGGCTCCAGTTTCATCCACCTCATTAGAACTGATTCAAATGTATTCTTTTGAATGGCTGAGTAATACCCCATTGTGTATATGTGCCAGAGCTTTCTTATCCATTCATCTGCTGATGGACATCTAGGTGGCTTCCATGCCCTGGCTATTGTAAACAGTGCTGCAAGGAACATTGGGGTACACGTGTCTCTTTCAATTCTGGTTTTCTCAGTGTATATGTCCAGCAGTAGGATTGCTGGGTTGTATGGTATTTCTATTTCCAGTTTTTTTAAGGAATCTCCACACTGTTCTCCATAGTGGCTGTACTAGTTTGCATTTCCACCAACAGTGTAAGAGGGTTCCCTTTTCTCCACACCCTCTCCAGCATTTATTGCTTGTAGATTTTTGGATTGCAGATCTTCTGACTGGCATGGAATGGTACCTCATTGTGGTTTAATTTGCATTTCTCTGATAATGAGTGATGTTGAGCATCTTTTCATGTGTTTGTTAGCCATCTGTATGTCTTATTTGGAGAAATGTCTGTTTAGTTCTTTGGTCCATTTTTTGATTCAGTCATTTATTTTTCTGGAATTGAGCTGCAGGTGTTGCTAGTATACTTTTGAGATTAGTTGTTTGTCAGTTGTTTCATTTGCTATTATTTTTTCCCACACTAAAGGCTGTCTTTTCACCTTGCTTATAGTTTCCTTTGTTTTGCAGAAGCTTTTAATTTTAATTAGATCCCATTTGTTTATTTTTGCTTTTATTTCTAATATCTTGGGAGGTGAGTCATAGAGGATCCTCCTGTGATTTATGTCGGAAAATGTTTTGCCTATGTTCTTCTCTAGGAGTTTTATAGTTTCTGGTCTTACATTTAGATCTTTAATCCATTTTGATTCTATTTTTGTGTATGGTGTTAGAAAGTGATCTAGTTTCATTCTTTTACAAGTGGTTGACCAGTTTTCCCAGTACCACTTGTTAAAGAGATTGTCTTTAATCCATTGTATATTCTTGCCTCCTTTGTCGAAGATAAGGTGCCCGCAGGTGTGTGAATTTATCTCTGGGCTTTCTATTTTTTTCCATTGATTTATAGTTCTGTCTTTGTGCCAGTACCACACTGTCTTGATGACTGTGGCTTTATAGTAGAGCCTGAAGTCAGGCAGGTTGATTCCTCCAGTGCCATTCTTCTTTCTCAATTTTGCTTTGGCTATTTGAGGTTTATTTGTATTTCCATACGAACTGTGAAATTATTTGTTCTAGCTCTGTGAAAAATACCATTGGTAGCTTGCATTGAATCTGTAGATTCAATCTATAGATTGGGAAGTATACTCATTTTCACTATATTGATTCTTCCAATTCATGAACGTGGTATATTTCTCCATCTATTAGTGTCCTCTTTGATTTCTTTCACCAGTGTTTTATAGTTTTCTATATGTAGGTCTTTAGTTTCTTTAGGTGGATATATTCCTAAGTATTTTATTCTTTTCATTGCAATGGTGAATGGAATTATTTCCTTAATTTCTCTTTCTGTCTTCTCATTATTAGTGTATAGGAATGCAAGGGATTTCTGAGTGTTGATTTTTATGTTCTGCAACTTTACTATATTCATTGATTAGCTCTAGTAATTTTCTGGTGGAGTCTTTAGGGTTTTCTATGTAGATGATCATGTCGTCTGCAAACAGTGAGAGTTTTACTTCTTCTTTTCCAATTTGGATTCCTTCATTTCTTTTTCTACACTGATTTCTGTGGCCAAAACTTCCAAAACTATGTTGAATAGTAGATGAGAGTGGATACCCTTGTCTTGTTTCTTCTTCCTGACTTTAGGGGAAATGCCTTCAAATTTTCACCATTGCGAATAATGTTTGCTGTGGGTTTGTCATATATACCCTTTATTATGTTGAAGTATGTTCCTTCTATTCCTTTTTTCTAGAGGGTTTTTATCAAAAATGGATGTTTTTTGTCAAAGGCTTTCTCTGCATCTATTGGGATAATCATATGCTTTTCTTCCTCAATTTGTTAATATGGTGTATTACATTAATTGATTTGCAGATATTGAAGAATTCTTGAATCCCTGAGATAAAGCCCACTTGGTAATGATGTATGATCTTTTTTAAAAAATTATTATTATTATTATTATTTAACTGTGGTGTTGGAGAAGACTCTTGAGAGTCCCTTGGACTGCAAGGAGATCCAACCAGTCCATTCTGAAGGAGATCGGCCCTGGGATTTCTTTGGAAGGAATGATGCTAAAGCTGAAGCTCCAGTACTTTGGCAACCTCATGGGAAGAGTTGGCTCATTGGAAAAACTCTGACGCTGGGAGGGATTCGGGGTAGGAGGAGAAGGGGATGACAGAGGATTAGATGGCTGGATGGCATCACTGACTCGATGGGCGTGAGTCTGAGTGAACTCTGGGAGTTGGTGATGGACAGGGAGGCCTAGCGTGCTGAGCCAGGGGTCGCAAAGAGTCGAACACGACTGAGCAACTGAACTGAACTGAACTGAATGTGCACGTTTGAAGCATGTATGATCTTTTAATGTGTTGTTGGATTCTGATTACTAGAATTTTGTTAAGGATTTTTGCATCTATGTTCATCAGTGATATTGGCCTATAGTTTTCTTTTTTTGTGGCATCTCTTTCAGAGTTTGGTATTAGGGTGATGGTGGCCTCATAAATTAGTTTGGAAGTGTACCTTCCTCTGCAGTTTTCTGGAAGAGTTTGAGTAGGATATGTGTTAGCTCTTCTCTAAATTTTTGGTAGAACTCAGCTGTGAAGCCATTTGTATCTGGACTTTTGTTTGCTAGGAAGATTTCTGATTACAGTTTCAATTTCCATGCTTGTGATTGGTCTGTTAAGATTTTCTATTTCTTCCTGGTTCAGTTTTGGAAAGTTGTACTTTTCTAAGAATTTGTCCATTTCTTCCACATTGTCCATTGTATTGGCATATAATTGCTCATAGTAGTCTCTTATGATCCTTTGTATTTCTGTGTTGTCTGTTGTGATCTCTCCATTTTCGTTTCTAATTATATTGATTTGATTTTTCTCCCTTTGTTTCTTGATGATTCTGGCTAAAGGTCTGTCAATTTTATTTATCCTTTCGAGAAACCAGCTTTTGGCTTTGTTGATTTTTTCCCTATGTTCTCTTTTGTTTCTTTTGCATTTATTTCTGCCCTAATTTTTATGATTTCATTTCTTCTACCAACCTGGATTTCTTCATTTCTTCCTTTATAGTTGATTTAAGTATAGAGTTAGGTTATTTATTTGAATTTTTTCTTGTTTCTTGAGATATGTCTTTATTGCTATGATCCTTCCCCTTAGCATTGCTTTTACAGTGTCCCACAGGTTTTTGGTTGTTGTGTTTTATTTTCATCCATTTATATGCATATTTTGATTTTTTTTAATTTCTTCTGTGATTTCTTGGTTATTCAGCAGTGTGTTATTCAGCCTCCATATGTTGGAATTTTTAATAGTTTTTCTCTTGTAATTGAGATCGAATCTTACTGCATTGTGGTCAGAAAAGATGCTTGAAATGATTTCTTTCTTTTTTTTTTTTTTTTTTAATTTACCAAGGCTAGATTTATGGCCCAGGACGTGATCTATCCTGGAGAAGGTTTCATGTGTACTTGAGAAAAAGGTGAAATTCATTGTTTGGGGGTGAAATGTCCTATAGGTAACAATAGGTGCTGAATTCTCTCAACTTTTGCTTGTCTGTAAAGATTTTGATTTATCCTTCATATTTGAATGAAATCGTTGCTGGTTACAACAATCTGGGCTATAGATTATTTTCTTTCACCACTTTAAGTATGTCCTGACATTCCCTCCTGGCCTGAAGAGTTTCTTTTGAAAAATCAGCTGTTATCCTTATGGGAATCCCCTTGTATGATATTTATTGTTTTTCCCTTGCTGCTTTTAACATTTGTTCTTTGTGTTTGATTTTTGTTAATTTGATTAATATGTGTCTTGGAGTGTTTTGCCTTGAGTTTATCCTGTTTGGAACTCTCTGGGTTTTTTATCTCATTTATTGCATTATTCATTATATATTGACTTTTTTTTTTTTCTTCTAAGTCCTTGTTAAACCTTTCTTGCATCTTCTCAATCCTGTCTCCAGGCTATTTATCTGTAACTGCATTTTGTTTTCAAGATTTTGGATCATTTTTACTATCATTATTTGGAATTCTTTATTAGGTAGATTCCTTATCTCTTCCTCTTTTGTTTGGTTTAGTGGACATTTATCCTGTTCCTTTACCTGATGTGTATTTCTCTGCCTCTTCATCTTGTTTATATTGCTGTGTTTGGGTGGCGTTTCCATATTCTGGCAGTTGTGGAGTTCTCTTTATTGTGGAGTTTCCTCACTTTGGGTGGAATTGGATGGGTGGCTTGTCAAGGTTTCCTGGTTAGGGAAGCTTGTGTCAGTGTTCTGGTGGGTGGAGCTGGATTCCATCTCTCTGGAGTGCAATGAAATGTCCAGTAATGAGTTATGAGATGTCAGTGGATTTGGGGTGACTTTGGGCAGTCTGTATATTGAAGTTCAGGGCTATGTTCCTGTGTTGCTGGAGAATTTGTGTGGTATGTCTTGCTCTGGAATTTGTTGGCCCTTGGGTGGTGCTTGGTTTCAGTGTAGGTACTTGAAGGTATTTGATGAGCTCCTGTGTATTAATGTTCCCTGGAATCAGGAGATCTCTGGTGTTCTCAGGATTTGGACTTAAGCCTCCTGCTACTGGTTTTCTATCTTATTCTTACAGTAGCTTCAAGACTTCTCCATCTATACATCACTTTCAGATAGTCCCTTGATCCAGCTTATACTTCTCAAGATCTATAGGCCTCTTTCTATGTAGTCAGTGCTAACTAAAGGGTTTTAATCTGTTGCACTCATCACTTCCAAAGCGGTTCCCTCTGTTTTCGCTTCTTCTATTGGCTGGTCTCTTCAATGTCTAATTTCAGCCCTGACACACAGAGGGTGGTGGTGGTCACTTTTTTAAGCTCCCTTTTTCAATTGTGCTGTTGGGAGGAAAAAATGCCTAAACAGATATTACTGGCGGCTGTGGGGAGTGCTCTCAATGTCTCAGCCACACTGGGTTTGCCCCTGCTTACGGCATGTGTGCTTTCCCTCTCTACACTGCTTAGGCTCTAGGTTGCTCTGCCAGGAACTGTCTGAGGCTGGCCCTGGGTTTTATGTATTTCCCAGGTCTAAGCCACTCAGGTTCAGGTACTCAGGTAGTCCTCAAAGGCGCAGACTCGATTGGGCCTGCCTTTTGTGCCCTTCCCAGGTCTGAGCAGCTCAAGTGTTTGCATGGGTCTCATTCCTTGATTTTAACCTTTTTGGTTAACATTTTTAGTGAGACAAATGCATCAACAATATGACATAGATAATTTATATGACACAATTCTCTCACAGTACCTGGACTTGCAGATGTTACTTGGTAATACTTTTTTTGCTTTGGGGAGTGATAAGTTCTCAGTTGTAAAGCTGATGTCAGCAAACTCTATGACTTTGATCTTCATAAGGTTATGCCTTAAAAATTTATGGGACAGCTACATATGAAATCAAAATCAATGTACTATTTTCTACAGTGAGGCAAAAATGAATTATCAATATAAAAGTGTAGAACACTATAAAGGCTGCAGTCTCACCTCACTATTCTTATGTTTTCTTTTAATAAACTGTTCATGCTTTTTCCTTACAGTTTATGATATTAAAAGAACCCTTCTGTAAAATTACAGCAATAAATTTCACCTTATGCTGGACAGATTTTATTTCTTTTCTATCTGACATCCTGTTTTGCAAATAATCAAGACATGACAAAATTGAATAAAGATTTATCATGTCTTCATGAAATACAGTAACTGCCTTACTTAGTTAAAAAATGGCAATGTAAAAGCAGAGCTAAGTTTAGATCGTGTTGCTATTATTTATTACCACCCAGAGATAAGTGTATTAAGGTAAACCAAAATAGTTGCCTTTATTATCACTGAATATTTAATTCCTTGTATTTCAAGGGAAAGTGGATTTCTTTATTACTACTAACATTTGGCAAAAGTTGTTAATCAGTTATAAAAAAAAATGCATTGTTTACTACCATCTGCTGTCACATCTGTTTTACAAATCCATGGCTCCAAAGAGATTATATATAGCTTGAACACAGAACATATAGTTTACAATGTATTTTGAAATGCTAAACAATGATTTTTTTTTAAATATCTAACACCTGAATTTTCAGGATTTTTGTTATAACACCAAAAATTTACTGAACCATGTCTTACTTCTGGAATAAGCTTTCTTATATATGTTCTGATTTTATTTTTTATAATTTGTTAACTTTTGTACTCAGACCAAAATAACAAACCCTCATTTACCTCCCCCTAACTATTTGATCATTAAATACTATTACTAAACATTAGTCATTAATATCAGTAAAAGTCCATCCATTGTTGCTCATTGTTTCTCGTTTTCAATGATAATGCTCCCATTTCCTTGGAGTTTTACATGCCTCCTACCTGGTTTCTCTGCCTTTCGTTAATTCAGTAATTACCACAGTCATACTGATTTTACACTAGTAGTTTTATTTTCTCACTCCTCTGCTTCAAAATTCCCAATAAAAAACCTCAAACTTCTTATTTCATTTAATGTTATTCATAGATGACTATACCATTTATTTACTCCTAATTCTCACTCTTTAACTATAATGACAAGACATAAACTCTCTCTGTACAAAATTTGAATTTCTCTGAACTTCTTCATTGTAAAAATATTTAATTCCCTATTCTGCAAGCATTCCATTCTCACTCTAACTGTTCACCACATAGACACTGCCTACTTCCTTCTCTTCTAGACCCAGCATATTTTATACCTGTAATGCCCACTTTCTTGAAAAGCCTTGTTTTATGTATTATAGAATTCACCACTAAAGCTAGACTTATTAGGTACCCACACTCATCCATCACTCAGCATAGCTTGCAATCATTGCTTTACACATGTGAAAAATACATCAGCTTTTTTTAACTTCAACTATCAGATAGTTAGTTGGCCATGTTCCTAGTCTTCTCTTCTGAGTGTGCTTTCTCATTTTCTGCATTATGGATAGGCTGAGAATTTCTGAATGTATATTCTAGTTCCTTTTTTATTAATAATTTGGTCTTCAGGTTACTTCTCTCTTCTCACATTTCACTGTAACCAGACAGGAGGAACCATATTATTCCAATACTTTACTTTGAAATCTACTCAGCTAAATATCCAATTGAGTTTCTCACAAATGCTACCTTTCATAAGGTTCTATAACAGGAACACATTTCAGTGAATTTTTTCGTCGCTTTAAACAAGCATTGCCTTTCCTCCAGTTTTCAACAACATGCTCCTCATTTCCATCTGAGACCTCTGCAGAATCTTCTTAATATACATATTCACAACCATTCTGGGTATGATTATTTATGTATTCTCTAAGAAGGTGTAATCTCTAGAGCTTTCTCCTATTCTTTGAATTCTAACCAGAATTGCTTTTCAAATTCTCTTCACAGAAGTATCAGCTTTTTGTAGCTTACATATCAGTACTTTTCCAGCTTCTCCATATTAACCAGTTTCTAAGTTGCTTCCAGATTTAAGGATATTTTTTACAATAGCACCCTACTTCTTGGGATCAATTTCTATCTTAGACCATCTTGCTATAATAAATTACCATAGACTGGCTTAAGAACAAGCATTCATTTCTCACAGTTCTGGAAACTGGCAAATTCAAGATCAAGGTACCAGTATATCTGGTGTTTGAAATAGAAAGATCCCGCTTTCTATTTTGACTTCCACTTATCTTTCTATCCTCATGGAAAGAGTAATTCTGTGTATTTTTACGTAGCCATTAGTTTCATTCATGAAGGCTCTACTCTTGTGGTCTAATTACATCCCAAAATTTTACCTCCAAATACAATTACATTGGGGATCAAATTTTAACACATGGATTTGAAGGAGTCTAACAATCCCCAAATCTCACTCACACATCAATTTATATACTTTGACTATGTTCCAAGTGTTATTTATTATGTAAATAAGTACACTAAGGGAATCTAGTTTCGATTTCATTTGTGAAGCAGAAGAAAAGTGCATGGCATATATTCTCTCTGCTAAAATAATTTTAATATAATTATTTATAGACAATAGAGGGAAATAAAGCATTCATCAGTTCAGTTCAGTCACTCAGTCATGTCCAGCTCTTTGTAACCCTATAGACTACAACACGCCAGGCCTCACTGTCCATCACAAACTCCTGGGGTTTACTCCAACTGATGTCTATTGATGTCCATTGAGTTGGTGATGCCATCCAACCATCTCATCTTCTGTTGTCCCCTTCTCCTTCTGCCCTCAATCTTTCCCAGCATCAGGGTCTTTTCAAATGAGTCAGCTTTGTGCATCATGTGGCCAAAGTGTTGGAGTTTCAGCTTCAGCATCAGTCCTTTCAATGAATATTCAGGACTGATTTCCTTTAAGATGGACTGGTTGTTACACCTTGTAGCACAAGGGGCTCTCAGGAGACTTCTCCAACACCACAGTTCAAAACCATCAATTCCTCAGCGCTCAGCTTTCTTTATAGTCCAAATCTTGCATGCATACATGACTACTGGAAAAATCATAGCTTCAACTAGACAGAACTTTGTTGGCAAAGAAATGTCTCTGCTTTTTAATATGCAGTCTAGATTGGTCATAGTTTTCTTCGAAGGAACAAGCAGTCCTTAATTTCATGGCTGCAGTCACCATCTGTAGTGATTTTGGAGTCCAAAAGATATAAAGTATGTCACTTTTTACACTGTTTGCTATCTATTTGTCATAAAGTGTTAAGAATAGATGCCATGATCTTAGTTTTCTGAATACTGAATTTTAAGCCAAATTTTTCACGCTCCTCTTTCATTTTCATCAAGAGCCTCTTTAGTTTTTCTTTGCTTTCTCCCATAATGGTTGTGTCATCTGTTTATCAAAGATTGTTGATATTTCTCCTGGCAGTCTTGATTCCAGCTTGTGTTCATCCAGACCAGTGTTTCTCATGATGAACTCTGCATAGAAGTTAAATAATCAGGGTGACAATTTACAGCCTTGATGTACTCCTTTTCCTATTTGGAACCTGTCTGTTGTTCCATGTCAAGTTCTAACTGTTGATTCCTGGCCTGCATACAGATTTCTCAAGAAGCAGGTCAAGTGGTCAGGTATTCCCATCTCTTTAAGACTTTTCCAGAGTTATATCTATGATTGTGGGCAAGAATCCCTTAGAAGAAATGGAGTAGCCATCATATTCAACAAAAGAGTCTGAAATGCAGTACTTGGATGTAACCTCCACAATGACAGAATGATCTCTGTTCGTTTCCAAGGCAAACCATTCAATATCACAGTAATCCAAGTTTATACTCCGACTGATAATGCTGAAGAAGATGAAGTTGAATGGTTCTATGAAGACCTACAAGACTTTCTAAAACTAGCACCACCAAAAGATATCCTTTTCATTATACAGGACTGGAATGCCAAATTGGAAGTCAAGTAACACCTGGAGTAACAGGAAAATTGACCTTGGGATAAAGAATGAAGCAGGGAAAAGGCTAATAGAGTTTTGCCAAGAGAACACAGTGGTTATAACTAACAATCTCTTCCAACAGCACAATAGAAGACTCTACACATGGACATCACTAGATGATCAATACTGAAATCAGATTGATTATATTTGCAGCCAAAGATGGAGAAGTCAGCAAAAACAAGACTGGGAGCTGACTGTAACTCAGATCATGAACTCCTTATTTCCAAGTTCAGGCTTAAATCGAGGAAAGTAGGTAAAACAACTAGACCATTCAGGTATGACCTAAATCAAATCCATTGAGATTGTACAATGAGAGTCACAAATAGATTCAAGGCATTAGAGCTGTTAGCCAGAGTTCCTAAAGAACTATGAACAGAGGTTTGTGACATTGTACAGGAGGCAGGGATCAAAATCATCCCCAAGAGGGGGAGAAAAGGCAAAATGTTTATCCCAGGAGGCCTTACAAATAGTTGTGAATAGAAGAGAAACAAAAGGTAAAGGAGAAAAGACAAGACATAACCATTTGAATGCAGAGTTCCAAAGAATAGCAAGGAGAGATAAGAAAGCCTTCCTCAGTGATCAATGCAAAGAAACAGAGGAAAACAACAAAATGGGAAAGTCTAGAGATTTCTTCAAGAAAATTAGAGATACCAAAGGAACATTTCATGCAAAGATGGGCTCGATAAAGGACAGAAATGGTATGTACCTAACAGAAGCAGAAGATATTAAGAAGAGGTGGCAAGAATACACAGAAAAACTATACAAAATGGATCTTCATAACCTGGATAATCACGATGGTGTGATCACTCACCTAGAGCCATATATCCTGGAATGGGAAGTCAAGTGGGCCTTAGGAAGCATCACTAAGAACAAAACTACTGGAGGTGATGGAATTTCAGCTGAAATATTTCAAATCCTGCAAGTTGATGCTGTGAAAGTGCTGTACTCAATATTGTCAGCAAATTTGGAAAACAGCAATGGCTGCAAGACTGGAAAAGATCGGTTTCATTCCAATCCTAAAGAAAGGCAATGCCAAAGAATGTTCAGACTACCGCACAATTGCTCTTACCTCACGTGATAGCAAAGTAATGTTCAAAATTCTCCAAACTAGTCTCAGCAGTACATGAACCATGAACTTCCAGATGTTCAAGCTGGTTTTAGAAAAGGCAGATTAATCAGAGATCAAATTGCTAACATCCACTGGATCATTAAAAAAAGAAAGAATTTCAGAAAAACATCTACTTCTGCTTTTTCACTATGCCAAAGCATTCATATGTATGTTTAAGTGACTTTAAAAGCTTACATCTTCAAATACTAGGAAAGGAAATGAAGAGATATAGTCTAAACTAGATAAACCAATACATAAATATAAACATTATTAAATATGCTATTTAGCATATCAAAATATTGTATAGAAATGTAGTGTGACAGTTCCAAAGGACTGAAGTACACAGTGGGACTGACAGGGTAATGGGTGTTGGTGGTGGGGGTAAGGGATTCCTGCTTTTAAACACTGGTACTACCTTAATCAGAGAAGGCAATGGCACTCCCACTCCAGTATTCTTGCCTGGAAAATCCCATGGACAGAGGAGCCTGGTGGGCTGCAGTCCATGGGATCGCTGAGTTGGACACGACTGAACGACTTCACTTTCATTTTTCACTTTTATGCATTGGAGGAGGAAATGACAACCCACTCCAGTGTTCTTGCCTGGAGAATCCCAGGGATGGGGGAGCCTGGTGGGCTGCCATCTATGGGATCACATAGGGTCGGACATGACTGAAGTGACTTAGCAGCAGTAGCAGCAGCATGTCCTTATTCCTTTTTTTTTTTTTTTTCTTTTAAGTGCGTGGTAAAACAAGGGAAGTCTCTTAAAGTTTCTTTTGTAAAGTATCACAGCTCAATTTTAACCTTTTTAGGTTTTTTTGGCTAAAGCTTGTAACCAAAGATGGCTACATCTACCTTAATAGAGTGCAGAAGTATACTCCTCTCTCAGTGAAGCACTGCAAGTCACGAGGCAATGTGTGAGATGTAGGAATCTTTTTTCAGAGACAGCAGATAATAATTTATAAGTATATGTATTGTTTTGGGGGATAATTCACTTGTTTTCACTAACCACCTTCTATCAAAAGGTGTAGTACTTTGAAAATCTATTTCAAGTCTACTTTGTGTATCTTGGGAGATTTTCTCACTTATGTTGCCCCCGAAAATTTTTACATTTAATGTTCAAATAGCTTATCCATGAATTGCTATATTAAATGAGACTTTTTCTCATTATTATTTTAATTTGAACTATTTAAAATGTATTTTTATTATTTACTCATTAATAAATAAATAGTTTTTAAAGACGTTAATCTAGGAGACAATATAAAATGTGAAAAAATAAGAAAGTATCCTTTTTTAAATAACTGCCCATAATATAAGAGATAAAACATACTAAGGTAGTATCATTTCTTATGAAATTTAACATAGTAGGTGATATATATAAGTGGTTTGAGTTTATATAAAATGGTTTGATTTTAAATGTAATGAATTTAGGCCAGTATTCCTCCATTGATTGAGCTGAGTAGATTTAATCCATATGGTTCTGTACTGTTCTCTGAATATATCTCCTGAACCAGAAAATCTCATTCAGTAATGTGAACCTGTATGTGAAAGAAAAATTTTCTATCTAGTGATTTGTTACTTAATATAGATATTCTGAGTAAATATAAAATTGTCACCCTAGTAGCTCAGATGGTAAAGAACCTGCCTTCAGTGCAGGAGACTTGGGTTCGATCCCTGAGTTGGGAAAATCCACTGGAGAAGGGAATGTCTACCCACTCCAGTATTCTGACCTGGAGAATTCTATGGACTGTATAGTCCATGGGGGTCACAAAGAGTTGGACGTGACTGAGCAACTTTCACTCACTCACAGATAAAATATTTCAAAATAGATGAAAAAGTGATTAATATACTTCTGATTGGCATAAATACTGGTTTAAAACAAAATATTTTATTTTCAATTTTTTGAAGATAAGCTTTCAATCATGTTAGATGATGGATGCCTTAAAGCACCCACACTTGATATCTCAAAAAATGACATATGGTTTAATTATTCTGAAGTACAGGTGGTTGAACAAAATTATTACTTTTAAAATCCAAATATATGTTTCATTAAGCTAATAGAAGCCCTTAGAATTTGATTTTAGTTTTAATATTTGAGTGTCAAAGAAACTTCTGTCCTTCTGACACCAATAATGTTACTAAATGAATTATTAATGTCAAACATTTTATGAAGTATTTTTTTAATATTTAATAAAGTTCCTGTGAAACAGTCTAGCTGGTTCATGGTACAGACTAAGGATCTTAGGTTTAGAGAGTTTATGTAATTGACACAAACTCAAAAAACTAGAAGCCAGAACTTACCTTCTGGTCTGTCTCTTTCCAAAGTACATGTCCCTGCTCAGTTTTGCTCAGTTGTGTCCAATTCTTTGAGACCCCTAGACTATAGCCCACAAGGCTTCTGTGTCCATGAGATTTTCCAGACAAGCATACTGGAGTGGGTTTCCATTTGCTTTTCCAAGGGATCTTCCTCACTCATGCACAAAACCCTCATCTCCCGTGTCTCCTGCAGTACAGGTAGATTCTTTACCACTGAGCCTCTGAGGAAACCCCCTAAGTAACATACTAAATATTTATGTCTCTATGGTTCTTATGTGTATCTTATGTGTTACATAGTTTGGAAGATGAAGAAACTGGNTCCTTATTTCCAAGTTCAGGCTTAAATCGAGGAAAGTAGGTAAAACAACTAGACCATTCAGGTATGACCTAAATCAAATCCATTGAGATTGTACAATGAGAGTCACAAATAGATTCAAGGCATTAGAGCTGTTAGCCAGAGTTCCTAAAGAACTATGAACAGAGGTTTGTGACATTGTACAGGAGGCAGGGATCAAAATCATCCCCAAGAGGGGGAGAAAAGGCAAAATGTTTATCCCAGGAGGCCTTACAAATAGTTGTGAATAGAAGAGAAACAAAAGGTAAAGGAGAAAAGACAAGACATAACCATTTGAATGCAGAGTTCCAAAGAATAGCAAGGAGAGATAAGAAAGCCTTCCTCAGTGATCAATGCAAAGAAACAGAGGAAAACAACAAAATGGGAAAGTCTAGAGATTTCTTCAAGAAAATTAGAGATACCAAAGGAACATTTCATGCAAAGATGGGCTCGATAAAGGACAGAAATGGTATGTACCTAACAGAAGCAGAAGATATTAAGAAGAGGTGGCAAGAATACACAGAAAAACTATACAAAATGGATCTTCATAACCTGGATAATCACGATGGTGTGATCACTCACCTAGAGCCATATATCCTGGAATGGGAAGTCAAGTGGGCCTTAGGAAGCATCACTAAGAACAAAACTACTGGAGGTGATGGAATTTCAGCTGAAATATTTCAAATCCTGCAAGTTGATGCTGTGAAAGTGCTGTACTCAATATTGTCAGCAAATTTGGAAAACAGCAATGGCTGCAAGACTGGAAAAGATCGGTTTCATTCCAATCCTAAAGAAAGGCAATGCCAAAGAATGTTCAGACTACCGCACAATTGCTCTTACCTCACGTGATAGCAAAGTAATGTTCAAAATTCTCCAAACTAGTCTCAGCAGTACATGAACCATGAACTTCCAGATGTTCAAGCTGGTTTTAGAAAAGGCAGATTAATCAGAGATCAAATTGCTAACATCCACTGGATCATTAAAAAAAGAAAGAATTTCAGAAAAACATCTACTTCTGCTTTTTCACTATGCCAAAGCATTCATATGTATGTTTAAGTGACTTTAAAAGCTTACATCTTCAAATACTAGGAAAGGAAATGAAGAGATATAGTCTAAACTAGATAAACCAATACATAAATATAAACATTATTAAATATGCTATTTAGCATATCAAAATATTGTATAGAAATGTAGTGTGACAGTTCCAAAGGACTGAAGTACACAGTGGGACTGACAGGGTAATGGGTGTTGGTGGTGGGGGTAAGGGATTCCTGCTTTTAAACACTGGTACTACCTTAATCAGAGAAGGCAATGGCACTCCCACTCCAGTATTCTTGCCTGGAAAATCCCATGGACAGAGGAGCCTGGTGGGCTGCAGTCCATGGGATCGCTGAGTTGGACACGACTGAACGACTTCACTTTCATTTTTCACTTTTATGCATTGGAGGAGGAAATGACAACCCACTCCAGTGTTCTTGCCTGGAGAATCCCAGGGATGGGGGAGCCTGGTGGGCTGCCATCTATGGGATCACATAGGGTCGGACATGACTGAAGTGACTTAGCAGCAGTAGCAGCAGCATGTCCTTATTCCTTTTTTTTTTTTTTTTCTTTTAAGTGCGTGGTAAAACAAGGGAAGTCTCTTAAAGTTTCTTTTGTAAAGTATCACAGCTCAATTTTAACCTTTTTAGGTTTTTTTGGCTAAAGCTTGTAACCAAAGATGGCTACATCTACCTTAATAGAGTGCAGAAGTATACTCCTCTCTCAGTGAAGCACTGCAAGTCACGAGGCAATGTGTGAGATGTAGGAATCTTTTTTCAGAGACAGCAGATAATAATTTATAAGTATATGTATTGTTTTGGGGGATAATTCACTTGTTTTCACTAACCACCTTCTATCAAAAGGTGTAGTACTTTGAAAATCTATTTCAAGTCTACTTTGTGTATCTTGGGAGATTTTCTCACTTATGTTGCCCCCGAAAATTTTTACATTTAATGTTCAAATAGCTTATCCATGAATTGCTATATTAAATGAGACTTTTTCTCATTATTATTTTAATTTGAACTATTTAAAATGTATTTTTATTATTTACTCATTAATAAATAAATAGTTTTTAAAGACGTTAATCTAGGAGACAATATAAAATGTGAAAAAATAAGAAAGTATCCTTTTTTAAATAACTGCCCATAATATAAGAGATAAAACATACTAAGGTAGTATCATTTCTTATGAAATTTAACATAGTAGGTGATATATATAAGTGGTTTGAGTTTATATAAAATGGTTTGATTTTAAATGTAATGAATTTAGGCCAGTATTCCTCCATTGATTGAGCTGAGTAGATTTAATCCATATGGTTCTGTACTGTTCTCTGAATATATCTCCTGAACCAGAAAATCTCATTCAGTAATGTGAACCTGTATGTGAAAGAAAAATTTTCTATCTAGTGATTTGTTACTTAATATAGATATTCTGAGTAAATATAAAATTGTCACCCTAGTAGCTCAGATGGTAAAGAACCTGCCTTCAGTGCAGGAGACTTGGGTTCGATCCCTGAGTTGGGAAAATCCACTGGAGAAGGGAATGTCTACCCACTCCAGTATTCTGACCTGGAGAATTCTATGGACTGTATAGTCCATGGGGGTCACAAAGAGTTGGACGTGACTGAGCAACTTTCACTCACTCACAGATAAAATATTTCAAAATAGATGAAAAAGTGATTAATATACTTCTGATTGGCATAAATACTGGTTTAAAACAAAATATTTTATTTTCAATTTTTTGAAGATAAGCTTTCAATCATGTTAGATGATGGATGCCTTAAAGCACCCACACTTGATATCTCAAAAAATGACATATGGTTTAATTATTCTGAAGTACAGGTGGTTGAACAAAATTATTACTTTTAAAATCCAAATATATGTTTCATTAAGCTAATAGAAGCCCTTAGAATTTGATTTTAGTTTTAATATTTGAGTGTCAAAGAAACTTCTGTCCTTCTGACACCAATAATGTTACTAAATGAATTATTAATGTCAAACATTTTATGAAGTATTTTTTTAATATTTAATAAAGTTCCTGTGAAACAGTCTAGCTGGTTCATGGTACAGACTAAGGATCTTAGGTTTAGAGAGTTTATGTAATTGACACAAACTCAAAAAACTAGAAGCCAGAACTTACCTTCTGGTCTGTCTCTTTCCAAAGTACATGTCCCTGCTCAGTTTTGCTCAGTTGTGTCCAATTCTTTGAGACCCCTAGACTATAGCCCACAAGGCTTCTGTGTCCATGAGATTTTCCAGACAAGCATACTGGAGTGGGTTTCCATTTGCTTTTCCAAGGGATCTTCCTCACTCATGCACAAAACCCTCATCTCCCGTGTCTCCTGCAGTACAGGTAGATTCTTTACCACTGAGCCTCTGAGGAAACCCCCTAAGTAACATACTAAATATTTATGTCTCTATGGTTCTTATGTGTATCTTATGTGTTACATAGTTTGGAAGATGAAGAAACTGGAAGTTTAGAAGCTGGCTAGTAAGAGACAATTAATAAAATTAATAATTTTTAAGATATATGATAGTAACCTGAATTATAAATTTTCAGTACAATATTGATTAAAACACCAAAATATGTAGCTTTCTGCATAATAAACTGTTAAACACATGTATAATGCTATTCAAAATGTTCTTTTGGTTTTTTCTCATACATCTTATGTAAAAGCTCTAGTGATTATTTTTGCCAACCCAGTAATAAAGAATTTTAGTACTGCTGTTACAAACAGGTATCAAAGAGAACATAAACAGAAAGCATTATATTATAAAGTTAGAAAATTAGTTGGAAAATTATGCAAGAAAAAATTGGAGACTCCAATATTATGGAATTATAAACAACATTTTCTGAAGATTTTCAAGGAATTTTAACTTAATTATTGACATTCAGATGATGAATTTAGGTGTAAATTATGGGAAAAGTATATATTATCACTTTTGTTTTTCATAAATGCTAATAAAATGAAACTTTTTATATGGAGCTGATAGGATTATATTATATAGTTAATGTCAAATATATAATACATTTTGAATTCTGGCTTTCTCTTCTTGAATTTAAAATGATTCCTAATGTATACAGATTTCTGTCTTTGTTGGATTCATAACTGCAAAATAAGTAAATAAAATAAAACTCCAATCCTATATTTGAAAAACTGTAAATAGATTGCCAAAATTAGAATCCATTGTATATTTTGGTCTTTGAAATAATGTCAAGAGATTTTCAATTAAAAACAAAAAGTTAAAATCAACAGGTGCTACCTGAATTTCAAAAACATTAAATAAACACAAACGTATTAAAATTAATATTGTGTGAAGCACTATTCACAAGACATGGATTAACATATTTAAAAATATTAATTTAAAAATTTAACAAGTGATTAATATGTTATATAGCTAAGGTCATAATCTGATGAACAACATTAAAATTAAAAAGACTAGTAGAAGTTAAGAAAAAGAAATGAAAGCCGTACTGGGCACATACATGATTATTTTTCTTATTAATATTTTTCCAACCAATTTTTTGTTTGCTTCTGGCATTGCATGTGAAATTTCTTTCAGCAACAACTTCATCAACATATTTTATTGATATTCACTTTCAGACACTATTCTAACAGATACTGAGGATATAATAGTTAACAAAATAGGAACATGATGTCCAGTCACAGGACTTTGCCATTGTAACACTATAATTGTGACTCTTGTATTTTTATATTAACACAGATAAAATTTTATTCTACTTCTTCATTAGAAAATAAAAATGTCCCTTCTATTACATTGTGCTTTCATCTACTATCTTGACAGTAAATGAGAAAAAGCTGAATAAAAGAGTGTATTCTGGGTGTATTCTAGAAACCATCCTCTGAACATCCAGGAAGACCATACATAGCATCAAGTATAATGCTGCATGTAAGTTAAGGTTCAGTTCAGTTCAGTTCAGTCACTCAGTCGTGTCTGACTCTTTGCGACCCTTTGAATCGCAGCACTCCAGGCCTCCCTGTCCATCACCAACTCCCGGAGTTCACTCAGACTCGCGTCAATCGACTCAGTGATGCCATCCAGCCATCTCATCCTCTGTCGTCCCCTTCTCCTCCTGCCCCCAATCCCTCCCAGCATCAGAGTCTTTTCCAATGAGTCAACTCTTCGCATCAGGTGGCCAAAGCACTGGAGTTTCAGCTTTAGCATTATTCCTTCCAAAGAAATCCCTTCAGAATGGACTGGTGACATCTATTTTCCTTATGCAACTGCAAAAACAACCTAGAAGACATGGCCGCAAATAGCTAAGGGAAAACAAAGAAAGGTTAGCAGTGTTGTTGGTCTCTAGTACCTTTTCACTATCAAGGCATTAATACAAATTGCTGCCATGATATTTGAAATCTTTTCAAAAAGATTATACATAAACATAAATATAATGTAAAATTAATGTCTTCTCTTAAAGCAAAATTTAGCTGTACTAGGCTTCCATCTTTTGAATACTTCCTGGATTATCAGGGGGCTTCCCTGGTAGCTCAGCTGGTAAAGAATCCACCTGCAATGCAGGAGATCCCAGTTTAATTCCTGGGTCTGGAAGATCTGCTGGAGAAGGGATAGGCTACCCACTCAATAATTCTTGGGCTTCCCTGGTGGCTCAACTGGTAAAGAATCCGCCTGTAATGCAGGAGACCTGGGTTCAATCCCTGAGTTGGGAATATCTCCTGAGAAGGGAATGGCTACCCACTCCAGTATTCTAGCCTGGAGAAGTCCATGGACTGTATAGTCCATGGGTTGCAAGCAGTCGGCTACAACTGAGTGATTTTCACTTTCACTCTGATTATCAGGTGACATATGATTTAATCACAAAAATTCAGAGCAGGCAGAGGTTGGGCACAAACAGCAGGCACAGTTTGCAGCATAGCAACACTACCCTTGACTGAGGGTCTGCTTTCTTGTTCTTCAAGAAGAAAGAACCCTACTTTTGAATATCAGTTTTCTCCAAGGCCTTGGGCTAAAGCTATTACAATTAAAATTTCTCATGTGCTTTTTACCTTCCTAACATCCAGGTAAAAAAGGAAAACTTTATTTTTGTGTTAAATCTTTGTGTTACTTGAAAGAAAATTACTGCAAATAAAGATAAAATATTTCTTTACCAAACCTTGATAACCATTTACACTGTCTTGTCATGAATTTTAAACAAAATATTTTAATATGTGCAAGAATAAATACAATAATATTCAGTAATGGAATTTGTACTCAGTGAGTAACATCTTATCATGTTTTAACTTTCTCAAAATTAAAGAGTGACAGAAAAATTTAAGAAACCTCTTCTAAAACTACTTACTTAGATTTTAAGTTTAAAACTCTTATTAAATAATAGGATTAAACTTTTTAACCTATGTTACAAAGAAAGGGTACTTTATAATTTGATGTAAACAATGGGAACATTATTTTGTTAATATTATAAGTCAACTGTGCAAATTTATGATTGTATCATAAGGTGGAACATGTTGAATTCACGAGTTCTCCCTTGACATCATTTATGCCAAGTTTGGAAACTTGTCATTAAGATTGCAATAGTATATACTTATGTTTGCTTTAAAAACTCACCAAAAGAGTGACTTTTATAAGACATTTTTTTTTTTCGCCTTAAAACCTATTATTACAATTGACTAGTGAAAAATGCTACAATAAAAGAGATGCTTTTCTAATTTGTTAATATTTCATTTAAAATGTTTCAGGAATGAATACTAAATGATAAGAAAAAGCTGTAAGGATGTATCACTGAAAAGGAAAGAACACAATATAAAAAAAAATTTTCTTACATATACATAAATAATGGCTAAGCTGTTGTATCCTACTGTTCCTGATAAAAGGAGAGGTCATTTTTATGCATATTTTCGACAGAATGAGAACGTTCATTTTATCCCTGATTAGCTGAATAATGTCCGGTGGCATTTTCTCCGTACAATGTAGCAATGACAGCCTCATCTACTGTTCATCCTGACCATCTTCCCACCCACCCCTTACTACAATCCTTCCCTCATACAGACTTAAGGAGATCAGTATGTTCCAAAGTCTAAATATAAAATGCAATTTTCTTCTGGCTTACAATACTAAAATGAGACAATTTTCATTAACATTCCACCTACAATATGCTTTTTAAAGTGTGCTTTTCTAAGAAAGTTATTAAATCTTATAAAAATTAATTCCTCACTAGGTAAAATTTTTGTTTAGATAAGATTTAACTTTAATTGTGTATTTGCATATATAAACTGATTTATGTTGCTTTTTTATTTTAAATATATTTACTTACTTTAAAGTATAAATAGCACATATGGCTCTGAAGGATATTTGTAACAGGAAAATATATGAAATATTAACTTAATGATAAGCTAAATAATCCATTCAAAACAAATCTTTTAATTTTCTTTTTACATCATTGAAACAAAAAAAAAAGGCAATCTTGAGAATCTTCAGTTCAGTTCAGTTGCTCAGTCGTGTCCGACTCTTTGTGACCCTATGAATCGCAGCACGCCAGGCCTCCCTGTCCATCACCAACTCCCAGAGTTCACTCAGACTCATGTCCGTTGAGTCAGTGATGCCATCCAGCCATCTCGTCCTCTGTCATCCCCTTCTCCTCCTGCCCCCAATCCCTCCCAGCATCATTGTATTTTCCAAAGAATCAACTCTTCACATGAGGTGGCCAAAGTACTGGAGTTTCAGCTTCAGCATCATTCCCTCCAAAGAAATCCCAGGGCTGATCTCCTTCAGAATATACATAATAGAAGTAAACACATTGTTTTCACCAAAATGAAAAATGTTACTATCTTGAGTTATAGTGGAATACAGCCTTCTTTCTTAATAACATCGTGTAATAGCCATTTAGAACAAAAGGTCTTTCTATATAGTCTGAACAGCTGCAAGAAATAGATTAAGTGGTCACATTAGCAAGGGAAAGATAGCCTAATACATTTCCCAAAATATGTCTCATGGTTCATTAGTTGTATTGAGTGTTTCATGTATTGCATCACGGATTGTTTTTGTGCCTATATATTTAGAAAGTAATGTATGAAACAAACTCAAATGCACTTACTTGTTTTTACTTGATTTAGCTGCAATATTTAATGTGCATTGTGATTCTTTCATACTTCTAAAATGTAATGAACATGAAACATTTTCCCCAGAGGAGCCCATGGAACTAATTCTCTAACCACATATTCTTCTGGGAAATAATAATTTAATATATCGTAGCATTCTTTAAAATAATAAAGAACAGCCAAATAAATGGAAACTCGAGGAAGAGAATTATAGTTAGCACATAACTCAATTAATTTCCAAGGTAGAAACTTCATATACTTCTTTTTGTTCAGTCACAAAATCATTTCCAACTCTTTGCAACCCCATGGATTGCAGCATGCCAGGCTCCTCTGTCCTCCACTATTTCCTAGAGTGTGCTCAAATTAATATCCATTGAATTAGTGATGCTATCTAACCATCTCATCCTCCACTGCTCCCTTCTCCATTTGCTTTCAATCCTGCTCATTATCAGTGTTTTTTCCAATGAGTCTGCTCTTCAAACTAGATGGCCAAAGTATTGGAGCTTAGCTCCAGTGCCAGGAGCCAACACAGGTGATCCCACCTATGATAAAGTCATGCAGAAGAGCCTGGTGGGCAAGGCAGGATCAGGACTTGAGGGACTCCCAAATCCCACCCATGACAAGGAAATGCAGAAGAACCTGACGGGCAAGGAGGATCAGAACTCAAAGAGATCCCCTAGAACTGCTCGAGGATCTACCCCGAAACCAAAATCTGTCTGTTTATTATTTTCTATACTATACTCTTCTGACATTAACAGGGGGCTATCCCCGACCACCTTTCTTTGGAAAATTAACTAAGAGCTCCAGTTAATAGTCTCCTGCATATAAATGGAGTGTCTCCACTCAAACCTCTCTGATGGCTCTATAACTTGCCTGACAGGTTTACCAGGACTTTTACAACTATGCATGTGATTGTTCACAGCCTCCCAACTACAAGAGGCATGGGAAGCTTAAAACATGTTAAAGATATAGAGCCCTTTAAAGAGCTAAGAATTATATTGGTGAAGGGTTTCATTGTTGAGTTAATGATTGCCATCAGGCTTCCATATCCTTTATCTTTTAGGCACCTGGGAGGATAATAATCAATGTAATTGGGATATAGAAAAAGGAATATAGTAGCTTTGATAATAGCAAGACTTTTGAGTTAATGAATTCTCTCTTTGTTATAAATCATTGTACTCCTTTTTATGTAGAAATGTAAGTTTATCATTTTCCAAGGACAAAGAAGATTTCAGAAAAACATCTTAAGGGAAAATAAGTTTTCTGGTTAACTAACCTTTATCAAGAAAGATGAGGCCATAAAATGTTAACAAGGCCTCCTGGCCAGAAGATGATGTAAATCACCTAAGACCTGTGTATACAGATACTTATGCAGAGAGAAAGCCTGGTCTCGATAAGGGTCAGAGCTGCTGACCCTGCATGACTCTGTTTCTTACATTTATCTCTATGTACAACCCAAAGTATAAAAGCTTCCCTTAAAAATAAAGTGACAGGCCAGTTCCATGAAAGCTTGGCTCCCCCGTGTCAATTCTCTCTCTCTCTCTCTCTCTCTCTCTCTCTCTCTCTCTCTTTCTTCCTCTCCATCCCTCTCCTTTTCAGGCTGATCCCTTGGAGCACAGAGGCTCTCTGCATTCACTTTATTGTCTGGGCTTCTAAGACCTGACCAGGAAGGCACTTTGTGTCTTCACTCCTTTGGGAGACCGAGAGGGTGCCTGCGGCCTACGTGAACAGAGCAAGTCCCTTGTCTGAGGCTTTATTGGCTTTCTGTGTAAACCAAGGAATATCAAGCCTCCATTCTATTCTCTCTTTCCCCTCCCCCATCACTGACGCCGTTCTTCCTGAGAGAATCCCTGGATCCAACTGGAGCTGGTCCCTGATACTTCAGCATCAGTCCTTCCAATGAATATGTGGGGTTGATTTCCTTTACAATTGACTGTTTTGATCTCCTTGCTGTCCAAGGAATGCCCAAGAGGCTTCCCTAGCAGCACAATTTGAAAGCATCAGTTCTTCACTGCTCAACCTTCTTTATGGTCCAATTCTCAGCTCCATATGTGAATGCTAGAAAAACCATAGCTTTGATTATGTGGACCTTGTCAGCAAAGTTATGTCTCTGATTTTTAATACACTTTCAAGATTTGTCATAGCTCTCCTTCCAAAGGACTCCCAAGAGTCTCTCCAGCACCACAGTTGGAAAGCATCTGAGGGTCATTTCTGTTTTAGCCCAACCACTTCATTCTTTCTGGAGCTATTAGTAATTGCATTACACTCTTTCCTGGTGGCTCAGTTGATAAAGAATCCACCTACCAATGCAGAAGACACAAGTTCAATCTCTGGGTCAAGAAAATCCTCTGGAGAGGAAAACAACAACCCACTACACTATTCTTGCATGGGAAATCCAATGGACAGAGTAGCCTGGCTGGGCTATAATTCACAGGTTCACAAAAGTTTAGAACAAAGCTTAGTGACTAAACAACAAGAGGAGTTTGGCCTACAAGAGATACTTAAAGCTTTCCAGGCTCTGCAGTGAAGGGCACACAGGAGAAAGGAGGGAGTGGATGAGGGAGTCTATCCACTATATGGAACACATCAATGACCAAGATAGTGCAAATTTATTATTGAATGCAAATATAACATAGGAAACAATTATGGGTTAAATTGTCTCTCCAAAATCCATGTGTTGAAGTACTAACCCCCAGAACCTCAGAAGGTATCCTTATTTGGATGTAGGGTCTTTACAAAGGTAATCTAGTTAAAATAAGGTTATAATCTAATTCAACATGACTGATGTCCTTTTTAAAAAAGAAAAATTGAACTAGAGACATTCTTAGAAAGATCATGATGTGAAGAAACAAAAGTAAAGACAACTGTCTACAAAGAAAGAGGCTTGAAACAAATCCTTCCCTCCTTACCTTCAGAGAAACTCAACCTAGCTAATACCTCAATGTTTAGACTTCTGACCTCCAGTTAAGATAATACAGTTTTGAGCTACTTTGCTATGGTGGCCCTATGAAACTAGTACAGACACTCACATCTCACTTTTTGCTATTTTATTTAGGTCTACATTGTGAGCAAGCACATATCTAACAGTTAATAACTTTTTTCTTCATCTACCTTAAGTGTTGTAATATTTCATAATACAATTAAATGTTTGAATTATACACCATTTCCTTTTACTCTATGAGGTTTCTGAAAAGTGAAAGTGAAAGTTGCTCAGGCCTGTCCAACTCTTTGCAACCCCATGAACTATAGAGTCCATGGAGTTGTCTAGGCCAGAATACTGGAATAGGTAGACTTTCCCTTCTCCACGGGATCTTCCCAACCCAGGGATTGAACCCAGGTCTCTTGCATTGCAGGTGGACTCTTTACCAGCTGAACCACAAAGGAAGCATTGGGTTTCTAGGTAAGTCAAATAAATCTAATAGTAGAATATCCTTTTTCCTTTGATTATCAGTTTATTCTCTAGCTGTATGTTTGTTTGCTATGTTCTTTTTAAATTGCTGGGTTATTTGTATGACATTAAGCTAAAATAAAAATTTTCTCAAATTCCAGGAAACGTATAGTCTAATTAAGCTATGTTATAAGCAAATAACTAAAATATAATTTTAAAAAAACATAAATTCAATGTGAATAATTAAAAAAATAATAATAATTTAAAAGAAAAGGGATACATTTCTGTAGTAACAAAGAATGATGAACAGGAATTGCATTTATACATATAAGGAACAAAATGTAAGCTTTCACTTTTTAAATTTAATCATTGAAAAATAAATCAATGGTGTATCTTAAGATTTACTTTCACTCATGCTGGTATTCTTTTCACATAAAATCTGTGTATGTTAATTTATATGAATTAGTTTTGACTCGGGGTCTATAGGCATGTTAGTATTATGGTGATTCATATTATGTATTTCATTTATAACATTGCTGTTAATGATTGATTATAAATAATAAAACAGTCCTTAATTTATAAAGAATATAGTAGTAAAAATATTCCATTGAAATGTAGCACAATCACATTGTAATTTAAAGCCAATCTGAATTACAGATTTAATGTATTAGCTTCTACACTTAAATGTATATATTTTTATCATTTAACACATATGGGTAGATGATAACAAAATGAATTAAAATATACTCAAAAGCTTATTCAGATAACGTGCCATATAAGAAGACAATTCATATTAGACTGGGTGTGTGTATTTAAATGACAAGTTATCAAATTATCAAATGATAACTTCCAATATTTCTTGGGAATGTAAGACAGGCTTTATAAACACACACAAACACATCAGTTCAGTTCAGTTCAGATCATTTGCTCAGTGATGTCTGAATCTTTGCGACCCCATAAATTGTAGCACGCCAGGCTTCCTTGTCCATCATCGACTCCCGGATTTCACTCAAACTCAAATTCATCGAGTGATGCCATCAAGTCATCTCATCCTCTGTCGTCCCCTTCTCCTCCTGCCCCCAATCCCTCCCGGCATCAGAGTCTTTTCCAATGAGTCAACTCTTCCCATCAGGTGGCCAAAGTATTGGAGTTTCAGCTTTAGCATCACTCCTTCCAAAGAACGCTCAGGGCTGATCTCCTTTAGAATGGACTGGTTGGATCTCCTTGAAGTCCAAGGGACTCTCAAGAGTCTTCTCCAACACCACAGTTCAAAAGCATCAATTCTCTGATGCTCAGTTTTCTTCACAGTCTAACACTCACATCCATACATGACCAATGGAAAAACCATAGCCTTGAAAAGACAGACCTTTGTTAGCAAAGCAATATCTCTGCTTTTGAATGTGCTATCTAGGTTGGTCATAATTTCCTTCCAAGGAGTAAGCGTCTTTTAATTTAATGGCTAAAATTGCCATCTGCAGTGATTTTGAAGCCCAGAAAAATAAAGTCTGACACTGTTTCCACTGTTTCCCCATCTATTTCCCATGAAGTGATAGAACCGGATGCCCTGATCTTAGTTTGCTGAATGTTGAGCTTTAAGCCAAGTTTTTCACTCTCCTCTTTCACTTTCATCAAGAGGGTCTTTAGTTCCTCTTCACTGTCTGCCATAGGGTGGTGTCATCTTTATATCTGAAGTTGTTGATATTTCTCCCAGCAATCTTGATTTCAGCTTGTTTTTCTTCCAGCCCAGCGTCTCTCATGATGTACTCTGCATATAAGTTAAATAAGCAGGGTGACAATATACCGCCTTGACGTACTTCTTTTCCTATTTGGAACCAGTCTCTTGTTCCACGTCCAGTTCTAACTGTTGTTTCCTGACCTGCATATAGGAGGTCAGGAAGCAAGAGGCAGATCAGGTGGTCTGGTATTCCCATCTCTTTCAGAATTTTCCACAGTTTATTGTAATCCACAGTCAAAGGCTTTGGCATAGTCCATAAAGCAGAAATAGATGTTTTCCTGGAACTCTCTTGCTTTTTTGATGATCCAGCGGATGTTGGCAATTTGATCTCTGATTCCTCTGCCTTTTCTAAAACCAGCTTGAATATCTGGAATTTCATGGTTCACATATTGGTGAAGCTTGGCTTGGAGAATTTTGAGCATTATTTATTACACAGATATATAATTTATTCAGTTCAGTTATAGTAATTATTTTATTATAGTTTAATCTTGGAAATGAGGATAGGGTAATCCCTTCCTATATCTGTATTGTATACTTTGCTTTCTTACTAAGGCTAATTTTTCACCAAATTCATATGATTAAAGGGCAAGATAGATGAACAGATGATAAATGATAGGTGGGTGTATGGATAGATAGATTAAAGTCATGCTTTTGAGATTTAAAGTTTACATAATGCCACCATGAAGTGGTGTCAATATTTGCCTGATGCCTTTGTGATCTCAACAAATATTGGTTGCTAATATTAAAAATAATGTTAAAACTCATTTTGATAAAGCAGATGAACATTATGACTAGATTGGGAAATATCTCACTAGTGGTGAAGCAAAATAAGCTATGAAACTAAAGATATACGATGCAAGATTTGGAAATCATGAATATATCCTTGACTATTTAAATCCAAGAGATTTCTAATAAAGCAAAAACAAATAATCTATTTGTATATGCTCAGTTGCTTCAGTCACCTCTGACTCTTTGCAACCCATAGAGTTTAGCCTGCCTGTCCATGGAATTTTCCAGGCAAGAATACTGGAGTGGGTTACCATGCCCTCCTCCAGGAGATTTTCCCCAACCAGTGATCAAACCCGCGTCTCCGGCATTGCAGGGGAATTCTTTGCCACTAAGTCACCAAGGAAACTCATCTACTTGCATAATGGAACTCAATTTCTGGTATTATATAGAATCATCAGTGAAGTTCTTAAGAATGCAAATACTGAGTCCTCACCTGATTATATTGTGGTAAAGTAGATTGAATCAGGCTAATAGTATATATATATCTTTATCAAACTTCTGAGATGTCTGTTGTGCACACTAAAATTTAGAGAATGAATCATTTATAAATAATGTCACTTATGTACATTTTTATGAATCAATTTATAATATTTATACATATTGCTTCCCTGGTGGCTCAGAGGTTAAAGCATCTGCCTGCAATGTGGGAGACCTCACTTCGATCCCTGGGTCGGGAAGCTTCCCCTGGAGAAGGAAATGGCAACACACTCCAGTATTCTTGCCTGGAGAATCCCATGGACAGAGGAACCTGGTGGGCTACAGTCCATGAGATGTATGTATGTATGTATTTATACATACATTTTCACAATTGGCTAAAATTTAAATTTAATTAAAATTTAAACATTAATTTTACTAGTACACTCAAACTAAAAATGAAGAATTTTTTCTAATACTGAGATATCTTACAAAAATCAATCAAGGATTTATAAGATATGTATCAGTAATTAAATGTAAACAGAGTCTGTTTATATCCTCTGAAAGACATTAGGGAGAATTGATATAAATTCTTCCTTAAATGAATGGTATAATTCACCAAAAAGCCCATTTGCAACTTGTATTATCTGTTTTGGAAGATTATTACTTATTAAGTCCATTTATTTAAAATATATTGGCTAATTCATATCACTTATGTATTCTTGTGTGAGTTTTGGCAATCTGTGTATTTCAAATAATTGGTCCATTTCCTTCATGTTAGCATATTTGTGGACATCAAGTTGTTCATAGTATTCCTTTATTATCCTTTTAATAGCCATGTGACGTGTAGAGATGGTCCTTTCATTTCTGATGCTAGTAATTTGTGTATTCACTCTTTTTTCCTTATCTAGCCTAGTAGATATTTATTGAATTTATAGGACTTTTCAAATTTCAACTTTGTTTAAGTGTTCAAATCACTTTGGTTTAATCTTTGTTGTTTTCTTTATTTAGAGTAGTTTTCTTACTCACTTTATTTATTATTATTATTATTTTACTTTATAATATTGTATTGGTTTTGTATTGTATTGTACTATATTCATCAACATGAATTCGCCATGGGTGTACACGTGTTCCCAATCCCGAACCCCCCTCCCACCTTCCCCCAACACCATCCCTCTGGGTCATTCCAATACACCAGCCCCAAGCAAATAAATACTATTTGTTTTATTTTCTGTTGACTTCAATTTTAGGCCATCATACTGGTTGACTTTGTTTTTGTTGGAAGGGTTGTGGAGGTAAAACATCAACACAGCTCCAAAAATAATAAAGAAGCCAGAAAAATGCTCAGAAAAGTGTTGTTGCTTCTCAGTTATATCTATGACATTCTTAACACTCATTTCTTCCATCACAACCATTCCTTCTTTAAGTGACAGTCTGCTGTTGGCACAAGGAGAGAATGACTAATAGACCAATGCTACATATTAATGAGTCCAAGAGTAGGAACAAATACACACACATACATACATGTACATGTACATTCAGGAATTTGATCATTTGTTTACCAAAAATGTATTCTTTGGAACAGTAGGAAAATAATACTTTTTAATTAAATACTGCTAGATTTGTTGAATATACTTATGGAATACATCAGTGAATATAATTGCTACTTAATATCAGTATAAAAATTACAGATAATTGCAGCTCTAAGTGAGACAGATACAACAGTAAAATATTTAAAATATAAAATAGAAATATATCTTAATTACTTGAATGAAGAAAAGATGCTTTCCACTATAAAAAACACTAACCATGTAAGAATGATAAATTTGATTTCTCAACATTTTAAACTTTTGTTCATATGAAAATATGAAAAAGGTGTGCCATTGATTAAGGAATTATACTTTTAATATATATATTCACAAAAATAATGAAAACAGAATGTTTAATAAGCTTCAACCAGTGAAAGTGAAAACAACTGAATGCCCTCATCCCATCATGGACAGAAAAAGGAAACTTAATTTTGGGGAAGAGAAAATTTTTTTAAATGCACTTTACAAAATAAGATATAAAATGTCCTCTTTCTCTCTCTCTCTCTCTCTCTATATATATATATATATATATGCAAATGTACCAAAATTGATAACAAAAGATAAATATAAATTAAATGTCATGACATATACAAATTAAACGATATATAACACAGAAAATTAAAAATTAATCAGAATTTAGAAAGAATGCAGAGTAATTATGTTTATATGCAGTGAAACGAGAGTATAGTTGCTACAGTTACTTTGGATAATGACTGACCCTAGTTAGAAAATCAGGACAGTGTTTGAGACCCATAGTACAAAGTATTCCAAGTAGCCAGTATCAGTAGAATATATATATGTATATATATATAGCACATTTTACACTGTAATTTTATACAAGGAAAAATGACTGATTTTTGCAACAATAAACAGTATGTTAATAACTCTCAGAAAAGTGTCTGAGCAAATAATGTCAGACATAAAATCTATTTCACTACGATTCATTCTTTATAAAACGTTCAGTTTAGTCAGTCTGTTCAGTCTTTCAGTCATGTCCAACTCTATGCAATCCCATGAATCACAGCACACCAGGCCTCCCTGTCCATCACCAACTTCTGGAATCTATTAACTCATGTCCATAGAGTCGGTGATGCCATCCAGCCATCTCTTCCTCTGTCATCCCTTTTCCTCCTGTCCCCAATCCCTCCCGATATCAGGGTCTTTTCCAATGAGTCAACTCTTTGCATCAGGTGGCCAAAGTATTGGAGTTTCAGCTTCAGCATCAGTCCTTCCAATGAACACCCAGGACTGATCTCAGGAAGAAGCAAATGTAATAAATGGTGATAGGAACTTGAACAGTTTGGGTTCAAGAAAATTATATGATCCAGGTTTCTGAGATGCAAGTAACATTTTATGTCTTGATATGTTGGATTGTTATAAGAGTGTTTTTACTCTAAAACTTCATTGAATAAACAATAATGAATTACGCATTTTTCTTTAGGTATGTTATTACTTCGATAGTTTATTTAAAAATAAATTGGGCTTCCCTGGTGGATCAGAGGATAAACCATCTGCCTGCAATGTTGGAGAACCGGGTTCGATCCCTGGGTTGGGAAGATCCCCTGGAGAAGGAAATGGCAACCCACTCTGATACTCTTGCCTGGAAAAAATCCCACGGATGGAGAAGTCTGGTAGACTACAGTTCATAGGGCCACAAAGTGTCAGACACAACTGAGTGACTTCACTTTCACTTTCATGAAATAAAACTAAATTAGAACTATAAAATAACTTTAAACAAACTTGTATGCTTAGTAACTTCAGTCATGTCTGACTCTTTAGGAGCCTATGAGCAGTAGCCTGCCAGTCTCCTTTGTCCATGGGACTCTCCAGGCAAGAATACTAGAGTGGTTTGCCGTTTCTTCCTCCAAAGGATCTTCCTGACCCAGGGATTGAGCCTCCATCTCGATTGACAGGCTCTTTACCACTAGTGCCACCTGAGAAGCATTTAAAGAAATATAACAGGAATCAAACAAGATTATGAAATAATGATCTGAGTGGTCAACTCAGAAAATTGTAAAAAAAAAAAAAGAAAGGAAAGTATCTCAGGAAATCTAAAATAAAGAGAAAGAAATATTAAAGGAAAAAGTAGGAGTAAATGAAACAGAAGAAGATAGAAAACAGATTATTTGAGATTAGTAATATAAAGATATAATTGTCATAACCCAATATAGAAGAAAAACATTGGTTATAATATGTGGTATAGCTTGTACTGCCATTCAATGAGAAAAAGAAAAAAAAATTATTAGTATGTAGTACTGTGAAGAAGAATGGCTGAAAAAAAGGAGGAAACAAAAACAAAACCACTTAATTGTTTCAGAATATCACATAGATAAGTCATATTCATATTTATAAAGCACTTTTGCACAGCTGTATCACAGAAATATTCTCATACCTTTTCTTTTATTGATTTTTTCAGATTTAGGATCTATTATTAATACATATTACATTATTAATTACATTAATAATACATTAATAGATCCTAAATCTGAAAATTAATTACATTATTAATACATATTAATAATAGATCCTAAATCTGAAAAATCAGTGAAAGAAAATAAATGAGAATATTTCTGTGATACAGCTATGCAAAAGGGCTTTATAAATAATTCTTTGTAACTGTCATGGAAAAAAGGAATACAGTTACAACAAACAACTATTTCTGTTTACTGAAGAATACAATGAATAAAGTTAATGAACCCATGAGATACTGAAAGATAACTATAATGTATGAAAATAACCAGAGAATGGTGTCCAAAATGTACAAAAATAAGTAAGCAACATAAAGACAACAAATGTAATCAAATCAAAAGGACTTAAAGTCTTTTGCATTGACAAAACAAACAAGCTAAAAATGTAATGCCATGATGAAACTAGTTAGAAACTAGAAACATGAGAGAATGAGCTAACAATACTGGAAAAAAAAATTGAAAGCAAAATGAATGCCATCTGAGAACATACACCACAAATAAGATATTTCCAGAAGCAGCATTTAACAATGCATTTCAGAGTGAAGGAAGATAATTCCTGAAATATAAAGAAGGAATGAAGAAAGTATGAAGTGGCATGCACCTGTTATTTAAATGACTCATATAAAATGATGACAATAAGTTTATAAAACTTGAAAGTTTTACATGTTTAAAATTCTTGCCAAAATTTCAAACTTAAACCTTACAAAAAGAAGAATGCAAAATATGAATTTCAAACCAGAAGAGTATAAATTTCAAAGGAAATGAAAAATTTGAACAAAAGAAATTAAGATGAACTCCAGACTCACAATGTTAACTCATTATAAAAGGGATAAAATATGCAAATAGAAACTGTACAAAATTGAAAATAAAATAACATTAGAGAAACAAGCCCAAATACATTAACAAGCATTACAATTGCAAACTGTTTAAAATTGAACTGTAGTGTTGGAGAAGATGCTTGAGAGTCCTTTGGATAGCAAAGTGTTCAAACCAGTCAGTCCTAAAGGAAATCAGTCCTGAATATTCATTGGAAGAACTGAGGCTGAAACTGAAGCTCCAATATTTTGGCCGCTTGATGTGAAGAGCCAATTCATTAGAAAAGACCCTGTCACTGCAGGAGGAGAAAGTGATGACAGAGGATGAAATGGTTGGATGGCAACATCCAACTGGATGGACATGAGTCTGAGCAAGCTCTGGGAGTTCGTGATGGACAGGGAAGCCTGGTGTTCTGCAATCCATGGAATTGCAAAGAGTTGGACATGACTGAGTGGCTGAACTGAACTGACAGTTGCAAACAGACTAAATCCAGAATTCAGAAAATTAAACACAATTGTTTATCAGAAAATAAAATTCAGCTGTGTTCTGGCTATCACATATACACACAATTAAAAATAATAATCCTTAAAAGCTGTAAATAAAAATATTTAAGTGTATATTCTAGGCAAATATAAACAGAAGTCTTATATGGCTATATAAGTGCCTTCAACATTTGCTTCTATGCACAGCATTTATTAATAATGAATGGAGTCACCCAGGAGGGGGGAAAAAACAGTATAAACTTTTATGTTCCTTACATGATTACCCTAAATATTTATAAGGCAAAAATTCATTCAACTGCTGGTTTGGTAAACAATAAACACCCAACTAATTGGCTGCCCTTCATGCAATAACTGAAAGTTCAAATTAAATATAAAAACAACTCGAACTAAAGCTTCCAATTTCTATAAAGCTGTCAAAACTTTAAAGAAGGGTTGATGAAGAAATAGTGTTAATAAGTACAGGGGTTCTTTTTTTTTTAATAATGAAAATATTCTAAATTTTGATAGTGTTGTTGATTTTATCACTCTGTGAATACACTGGATACAACTGAATTATGTGCTTAGTAATTTTACTCATTTATTTGTGTATTGACTGTGCTGGGTGTTTATTGTCTTACAGCCTTTTCTCAAGTTGCAGCAAGCAGGGGCTACTCTCTAGTTGTGGTGTGCAAGCTTCTCATTGAGGTGGCTTCTCTTGTGGGGCATGGGCTCAAGGGCACACAGGCTTCAGTAGCTGCAGCTCCCAGGCTCTAGAGAACAACAGGATAAATAGTTCTGTCACATGGGCTTAGTTCTACTGAAACCTGTGGGATCTTCCAAGATCATGGATCCAACCTCTGTGTCCCATACTTGCAGATGCATTCTTTACCATTGTGCCATCAAGGAAGCCCTGAATTATGTAGTTTAAAATGGTGAATACTATGGACTGTGAATTACAGTATAATTTAAGGACAGGATTGGCACAGGATGATTTGCTGTTTTTCTTTGATTTCTAGCCTGAAGTTAGGCCTCAGCTGCAACACTGTATGGGGCAGATATTTTACCTTGACATTTTACAGTGGGCCTAGACTCTGCTCATATCTCTAATTTATCTCTGAAAGACACAGGCATGAAGCACACAACAATGAGCACAATGAAGGGGAAAAAATAAAAACAAAACAAACAAAAAACAAAACAGAGCTAGAATTTGAGCCAAGTATCAACCAAGAATTAAGAGGAAATAAAGAGATTTTCTGGGCTTCCCTGGTGGCTCAGCTGGTAAAGAATCCTCTTGCAATGCGGAAGACCTGAATTTGATCCCTGGGTTGAGAAGATCTCCTGGGGAATGGAATGGCTACCCACTCCAGTACTCTGGCCTAGTGAATCCCATGGACTGCATAGTATATGGGATCGCAAAGAGTCAGACATAACTGAGAGACTTTCACTTTCAAAGACATTTTCAGATAAACGAAATCAAAATAATAGATTACTGGGAGATGTACATTATTAAAAACAATTAAAGACATTCTTTAGATGAAGGGAAATCATATTTCAAGGAAAGTCAAATCTTCTTGAATGAATAAAGAATATCAGATATAGCATGTATTTTGGTAAATATAAATGATTTATTTTTTCCCTTAGTTTCAGTAACATCCATATATCCTTTCAAAGCAAATTTAATAGCATAATGTTTATGTGGGCTTCCCCAGTGGTGCTAGCAGTAAAGAACCTGCCTGCCAATAAAAGAACAGGGGTTCAGTCCCTGGGTTAGAAAGCTCACCTAGAGGAGGACATGACAGTCCACTCCAGTATTCTTGCTTGGAGAATCCCATAGACAGAGGAGCCTGGCAGGCTACAGTCCATGTGGTCACAAAAAGTCAAACATGATTGAAACAGCTTAGCATGCACTACAATACATATGATGTAGGTGGCATAAAGGTCAATGAGATTGGAAAATGGAAATGTAGGGTACCTGTATTTCACATAAGACAGAAAAAAATAACTATTAATGCGTTATGACGACAATCCACTCCAGTACTCTTGCTAGAGAATCTGGTGGACAGAGGAACCTGGTGGGCTGCTGTCCATAGGGTCACATAGAGTCAGACATGACTGAAGAGACTTAGTATGCATGCATGCATTGGAGAAGGGAATGGCAACCCAATCCAGTATTCTTGCTTGGAGAATCCCGGGGATGGAGGACCCTGGTGGGCTGCCGTCTATGGGGTTGCAAAGAGTCAGACACGACTGAAGCAACTTAGCAGCAGCAGCAATGCATTATGAAAAGTTAAGGATCCATTTCTTTAATACAAATTTATTTAATTGGAGGTTAATTACTTTTCAATATTGTATTGGTTTTGCCATACATAAACATGAATCTGCCACAGGTATACACATGTTCACCATCCTGAACCCCCCTCCCTCCTCCCTCCCTGTACCATCCCTCTGGGTCGTCTCACTGTACCAGCCCCAAGCATCCAGTATCATGCATCTAACCTGGACTGGCGATTCGTTTCATATATGATATTTTACATGTTTCAATGACATTCTCCCAAATCATCCCACACTCTCCCTCTCCCACAGAGCTAAAATAGAGGGAACAGCCTTGGAAGTGACAAATGAAATAGATTAAAACCCTGTCATTTGTACCAACTACATGGGAAGGGGCCTATAGATCTTGAGAAATATAAGCCAGACCAAGGAACTATCCAAAAATTAACTGACTCCACAATTCCCACAATAACACCAGAGAAAGTCCTAGATATATTTTTACTATTTTTACGATCATCCATTTTTAATTTTTTTTAATTTTTAAGTCCTCTATTACTCCTTTAATTTTCACTTTTATAACCATTACTTTGCAAAATAAAAAAGGATCCTTGTTTTAATACCAATAGCAATGAAGAAGGAGAAAAAGTAGAGGAAGGAGTGAAAGAAGGGAGAACAAGGGAAAGGGAGGAGAAAAGCAGCAAATAGGCGTATTTAAACATATTAGTAATAATCACAAAAGAGGAAGAAAAGGAAGAAGAGAAGCAAAACATGGGGTAAACAAAGGGAATTTTAAAATGTTAGCTGTAATTATAGCCATGTAAATAATTACATTTACTGTTAACAAAATTGTCAAAATTGACATAAAAGCAAGTTCGAACCAAATGCTATATATAATGAATGTATTTTAAAAATAAAAATAGATATTTTGAAAATAAAAAGAAATATTGTAAACAAATCAACAGAATAAAGAGAATGGGATGGGATGGTTATATTAATCTAAGATAAATTTTAACACAAAAAGTAGTTCCTGAGATAAAACACTTTTTGTTATGACAAAAGGACTAGAAGAAATCTAAATTATAAAAGTTATACTACCTGACTTCAAATCCCATTATAAAATGTTCTGGGGAGTATTAGCAGAAAGGTTGACATATAAATCAATAGGCTAGAATAGAGAACCTAGAAGTAGATCCTCATGTTTATGATCATCTGATTCTTAGCAAAGTTACCAACTCAATCCTATGGAGAAAGAAAGACCATTTCAGCAACTGTGCTGACATAATTGAATGTCCACAAAGAAGAATACAGAACAGAAAAAAATAATACTTCTACTCTACCTTATACCATACCCCTCAAAATTGAGGTTAATTTAAATATAAATTAACTATAAAGATTTTAAAATAAAACAGACGGTCCTAGGGATTTGGAAATATGTTTGGAAAAATTTGTTTCTAAAAAAATTTGGAAAATTTTCCTGGAAAAATTGCAGAAGAGAAAAATCATGTTTGTTTTCCTTTTAATTGATAAATTAGACCTCATTAAAAGTGAAAGCTTTTGGATCATCAAAATATACCACTTGAGAAGTTTTAAACACATGCCACATACTAGAATAAAAATATTTACAGAGAATAGGTTTGATAAAGATTTACAGTACATAGTTATTTACAACATATATTTGGAATACTTACAGTCAATAACATTAGTAGTAGTGTTAGTCATTCAGTCATATCTGACTGTTTGTGATCCCATGGACTGTAGTCATCCAGGCTCCTCTGTCCTTAGAATTCTCCCAGTAAGAATACTAGAGTGGGTAGCCATGCTGTCTTCCAGGGGATCTTCCTGACCCAGGGATCAAATCTGATTCTCCCAGGCTGCAGGGAGATTCTTTGTAGTCTGAGCCACCAAGGAATCTCAAAATCAATAATAGCAAAGAAAACAGTAAAAGAAAAAATCCAGTTAAATAATAGGCAGTATTTTAACAGAAATTTTATCAACAGATAGAAATGTACAATAAGCACATGCAAAATTACTCAACATGATTCACTTAAGTCACTCAGTCATGTCCAACTCTTTGCTACCCCATGAATCACAGCATGCCAGGCCTCCCTGTCCATCACCAACTCCTGGAGTTTACTCAAACTCATGTCCATCGAGGCAGAGAGACCATCGAGCCATCTCATCCTCTGTCATCCCCTTCTCCTCCTCCCCCCAATCCCTCCCAGCATCAGGNGCTGGGAGAAATATCAATAACCTCAGACATGCAGATGACACCACCCTTATGGCAGAAAGTGAAGAAGAATTAAACAGCATCTTGATGAAAGTAAAAGAGGAGAGGGAAAATTTTGTCTTAAAGCTCAACATTCAGAAAACTAAGCTCATGCCATCCAGTCCCATTACATCATGGCAAATAGATGGGAAAACAGTGGAAAGAGTTGCTGAGTTTATTTTTCTGGGCTCCAAACTTACTGTAGATGGTGATTGCAGCCATGAAATTAAAAGATGCTTACTCCTTGGAAGGAAAGTTATGACCAACATAGACAGCATATGAAAACCAGAGACATTACTTTTCCAACAAAGGTCCATCTAGTCAAGGCTATGTTTTTTTCCAGTGGTCATGTATGGATGTGAGAGTTGGACTATAAAGAAAGCTGAGCACCAAAGAATTGATGCTTTTGAACTGTGATGTTGGAGAAGACTCTTCAGAGTCCCTTGGGCTGCCATGAGATCCAACCAGTCCATCCTAAAGAAGATCAATCCTGGGTATTCATTGGAAGGACTGATGTTGAAGCTGTAACTCCAATACTTTGGCTACCTGATGTGAATAGCTGACTTATTTCAAGGACCCTGATGCTGTGAAAGATTGAGGGCAGGAGGAAAAGGGGACAACAGAGGATGAGATGGTTTGATGGCATCACCAACTCACTGGACATGCATTTGGGTGAACTCTGGGGGTTGGTGATGGACAGGGAGGCCTGGCATGCTGCTGTTCATGGGGTCGCAAAGAGTCAGACGTGACTGAGCGACTGAACTGAACTGACTGAAACATCTTCATAATTAACACTTGAGGTAAACTACAGCAATAAAAATTTTAATTACTGTAAACTATGCTATAAAGAAATAAAAATTCTCAATATTTTTATTTGTAAATACCTCATGATTCAAAGGAGAAGGAAATGGCAACACACTCCAGTGTTCTTGCCTGGAGAATCCCAGGGATGGGGGAGCCTGGTGGGCTGCCGTCTATGGGGTCGCACAGAGTCAGACACGACTGAAGCGACTTAGCAGCATGATTCAAAGAAGAAATAATAATAAAAATTTAAATTAATTTGAGATCTCCCATGAGGGATATGTATTTTGACTACTAGTATCAAACAATCAATAAATAGCAAAAATGTATTTTTAAATGGACTTGTAGGACATCATAAAAAGAATGACAAAATTTAAAAGTGTGGCAGATTTTATTTCCTAAAGCTGATTGATGAACTATGTGTGCTTCCAATATAACTGCTAACAATATAACTGACTATTGGTCTTCAATTGCTTCCCTTGAATCTCAGCAGAAACTTTGGAGTATCTATTTAAGTAGAGGATATTGGAATGATGTTAAGTCAATTCTGAGCCTTAGTCTTAAAAAGGATAGAGTTTCCACCTTACTTCTCACTCTCTAATGAGATGCCTTGGGGGACTTGTGTGGGCATATAAAAAAGTCCAAATACTTTGAAGTTTCTGTGCTAATGAGGACACATGTAGACACAACATAAAGTAAATATTCCAAAAGAAATTCAGTTGTACTGGTCCTTAGCTCTTTGAGTTTTCTCATCACCAATTACCAGCCTTGTAAATGAATACATTTTGAGATGATTCCATCTTCTGGCTTTCAAACCTCAATAGAAGATGCCAAGTACTACAAAGACAAATATCCCTCTACTGTGTCCTGTCAAATTTTCTGGCTCACAGAATCTGTTAGCATAATAGGTATTTTTCAACTTAGTTTAAACTAGAAACTATATTTTCTATTTTCCTCTTTCATATATATTCCTTAGAGTTAAACAAAACAGGAAAATGGATAAGAGTCAAAAGTTGGAAATAAAAAAACATAACTTTTCAAAGATCTTAGGACTACATCAGAGCTAGACATAGCTAGAATCTGGAGTCCAGAATCCAGGTGATATTTCGAACTACTGGCCCCAGCAGTTAACTGCAGACCAAGTCAGCTGCCAATCTTTTCACTGAAATTGCTTCCAAAATAGCTAATTCCACAGATCTCTCCCCCAGATTTTCTTTCATGGTCTCACTTTGAAAGCTAGACGTGCACAGCTTCTAAGATTTCCCTTAAAGCTGAAATCAGTGCAACTGTTTCAATGACTGAGACTATTATTGACAATAAATTTACCTTATCTCCCAGTTCTTATCTATCTTATTCCATTTAGCCAGTTCCAATCACATTCATGTAAGTCCTGATTTCTATCATAAACTCTTTAGCCCTCTAATCGTTTAAATATTTCTGTGCTAATTGCTAAGTCACTTTCATTGTGTCCAACTCTTTACCATCCTATGAACTATAGCCTGCTATGCTCTTCTGTCTATGGGATTTTCCAGGCAAGAATACTGGAGTGGGTTGCCATTCCTTCCTCCAGGGGATCTTCTGCACCCAGGGATCAAATCCACATCTCTTATGTCTCTTGCGTTGGCAGGCAGATCCTTTACGATTAGCACCACTTGGGAATCCTCTGTCCTAATTAAGCACTAATATAATAATGAGTTTATTACCTATTATATAAAAAAATGTATATGGCAAACTGGGTCACAAAGAGCCCCTGGAGTAGTAAATGGCAACGCACTTCAGTATTTTCCTTTGAAAAATTTCATGGACAAAGGAGTCTGGTGGGTTATGGTCCATGGGATTGCAAAGAAGTAGACACACTGAGCAACTGAGCATGCATACTCACACACACACAAGGCAAAAATAAACCTTTTTCTAGCTTGTCTTAGAGACTACATCACTGGAAAGGAGACTTTGAACATTACAAAAGGCAAACAACTTATACTAGTATTTAACCTTCAAGGATTTTCATACAGTCAGCATGGAATTGGCAAAATACTTTTACAAAAGATGAGATAATGAATGTTTTAGATTTTATAGGCCTTTTAGTCTCCATAACAACTACTCAACTTTGCAGATGCAGTGCTAAATCAACCATAGACAATACATAAATGAATGACTGTCACTGTGTTCCAATAAAATTGTATTTGCAACAAACTTTTAATATGCCAAACTTGGTCCATGGACCATAATTTGCTCAACATGGTCTGTAGAATAAGGTTGAAACAAATAAAAAGAAAATAAACTGAGAATCTGTTCTATTTTGGATTCTACTTCATTTAAACTTATAAAACTACTCTGTGCAAACCATATTTTATTACAAATTTCTGTTGCAGTCATTCACTGCCTTCTAATTTGTATCACACGTGCATTTTTCTTCTGACACTAAATATCTTAGATATTTTACTTTAACTTTTGAAATAGCCCATTTCCAGCTAAAGTTTAACTCCACATATCAATTGACAAATTACATAGACTCATAATCTCTTATGTATCAGTTCATACCCCTCTGACTATCCTCCTGTATTTATTATGGAAACTTGGTATATGCATGGGATCTCCCATGGTAAAATGTCATGGAAAACAGTGGTACATGAAATTCAAATTGATTGAGACCCACAATACTGAACTTCAACTTGTCAAGCATATGTGAGGATTTATTCCCTTTGCTCCATGCTAATAATATAGCACTTAAAGAGTGAAAAATATAAAGAATAAATGAAACACTAGTTCAAAGAGCCTGAAGAATTTGTTAAGATTCACATCTTGTGGACTTCACTTCTTTTAGGCAATAGAATCTCTGATTTATTTGGTTACCTTTAGAAGAAAACAAATTACTGTGACATTCCTGAAATATTTGTAATTCTGTCCACAGGCAGCTTAGAGCCTCTCCTTCATTAAGACTCTACATTCTGTAGCTGCTGTTGTCTGTTAACGTCACAGTAAACACTTCTGACAGCCAGCTGTTCCTTTCTTATACTCTAACTGAACTGCTTAAAGTAAATCATTAGTTATATTAAATCCACATAAATTATATTTGCCAGTCAAATGATAAAAGTATTTATCTGCAAGTATCAGTAATGTGGATTTTGAGTAACATAACAGTCTTCTCTGAGAGAAGAATTACATTTCATGTTAAAAAATTTACTCTTAATTGTACACAGACTTCAAATACTACTGAGCATCTATATAACTACGTTTTGGCTTTGAACAGTGATGGGTTAAGAAGATTTTTTTGTTATGTGAAATGGTATTATTAGAAATGTTAAAGTTTTATCAGTCAACTGTAGCTGTCGATTGTTCATTTAAACAAAGGTTAAATTTAAGATATTTAAAATGAATATCATCCTTTTTCCTAAGTAAAAGATGATATTTTCATCTTTGAATTTAATTAAGGCAGTTATTATTAACTGAGATAAGTTTATATATTTTTGGCATCCTTAAATCCCAAGTAATTGTATGTGTATTTGTGCATGTGATTTTTTTTTTCTGGTGAAGTCTATAGATAATAGTAGATTAAAAAAATGGAACTATGAACCAAAATGATCATTAAAACAAAAATGATTGTTATGATGTTAAGATACAAAATATAACTTTTAACCCCATTTCCTTTCATTTAATAATAAAGCAGCAACATATGTTTTAACTTGATTCTGGAAACTTGGACTCTAAAAATACTTTTGTTTCTGGATTTAAAGCCTTTACATTTAAAGACAATTTTCATGTCACATGCAAAAGGCATTACATAAGACAATACAGAAATGACAGCAGAATTAATGCCTTTTCTTGAAATCAGTCAATAACTAACATTAGGTAACAAATAAGTATATTGTAAACCAGAATTCTTCATTGTGGTTCTAATAATGACATGTGGCCCTATGGTATAGAACAGATACTAGAGCTTTAATTTTTGAGGTTATCAAATTTTGGTCTGTGCCAGGGCACCAATTATTTCACACCATTTGAAAAGTCCTAAACAAGTGTTTATTGGTAGTTTGATTGATTTTGTTATTTAGATGGCTTTCTCCTTCAAAATATTTTGAACTACAAAATCAAGACTGTAGAGCACACTCATCTAAAAAATGGGTCTGGGCTAGGTTAGGAGAACTAGCAAATAATGCATATTTATAATTATCCTTAAGAAACATGCAAGTTTAAAATGAAATAAAAACTAGTTTCAGGAGAATGAATGAAAGAAAAGACACTTAACCTTCCTGATTCTGTAGTTTTATCATTTGTAAAATCTCTTTTTGCTTGAAACTGCTGTGATTTCAGTTCGAGAAAAGTATAACAAAAGAACCATGAATGATACAGCATTGATCAGGATAATGGATTGCAAAGGATATAATAAGTATTGGTGATTCCTTCTAAGAGGAATGAAGCTACCAAACACTTAAGGGCAATTTCAGCCATCAGCTAGTGAGATATTTTCATTTCAGTTGCCAAGTAAGTTTAATTGAGCAGAATCTGGGCCTGTAAACTGGACTTAGCAAGGTACAATGAAACCTCTAGGACTTCCCTGGTGACTCAAATGGTAAAGTGTGTGCCTACAGCGCAGGAAACCTGGGTTCAATCCCTGGGTTGGGAAGATCTCCTGGAGAAGGAAATGGCAACTCACTTCAGTATTCTTGCCTGGAAAATCCCATGGATGGAGGAGCCTGTTAGGCTCCAGTCCATGGGGTTGCAAAGAGTCAGACGTGACTGAGCAACTTCACTTTCACTTTCTTTTTTTTATGTGTAGAAATTCTTTTTTTTAAACATAAATTTATTTATTTTAATCAGAAGCTAATTACTTTACAATATTGTATTGGTTTTGCCGTACATCAACTGAATCCACCACAGATATACAAGTTTACCAATCTTGAACCCTCTTCAGGTTCGATGCATGATACTGGATGCCTGGGGCTGGTGCACTGTCACTTTCACTTTCAGTGAAAACTCTAAGGTATAGTATCTGATGTTAATGAGGCAAGAAAACCTACCTATTCTTCCAGGCTTATTGAATTGACCTAAGAACAATACTTCATGGAAAATAGATGGGGAAACAGTGGAAACAGTGCTGACTTTATTTTTCTGGGTTCCAAAATCACTGCAGATGGTGATTGCAACCATGAAATTAAAAGACGCTTACTTCTTGGAAGGAGCAATCAACCTAGAGAGCATATTAAAAAGCAGAGACATTACTTTGCCACAAAGGTCCATCTAGTCAAGGCTATGTTTTTCCCGGGGGTCATGTATGGATGTAAGAGTTGAACTATAAAGAAAGCTGAGCTCCAAAGAACTGATGCTTTTGAAATGTGGTGTTGGAGAAGACTCTTGAGAGGCCCTTGGACTCCAAGGAGATCCAACCAGTGCCTCCTAAAGGATATTAGCCCTGGGTGTTCATTGGAAGGGCAGATATTGAAGCTAAAGCTCCAATACTTTGGCCACCTGATACGAAGAGCTGACTCATTGGAAAAGACCCTGATGCAGGGAAAGATTGAGGGCAGGAAGAGAAGGGGACGGCAGAGGATGAGATGGTTCAATGGCATCACCGACTCAATGGACATGGGTTTGGGTGGACTCCGGGAGTTGGCAATGGACAGGGAGGCCTGATGTGTTGCACTTCATGGGGTTGCAAAGGGTTGGACACGACTGAGCGACAGAACTGAACTGAAGAACAATACTTGATAAATATTTTAATTGGCCAAATGATCTACTCTTCATTGCCATAGAGAAAGAGCAGACATAGACTCCAGAGGAGGTTTATCAGAGACATGAATCTTCTAAATTATAATAAATACATGAATGTATCTGAGATAGTCTACTGAAAAGAGAAAAACAGTATAACTTCTCATTTTTTAACTATAATGAAACACTTGATTATTTATTCAGTATAGAAATGTATAGATATTTTATTTCTGAAAGTTTTATCTTTTTGTTTATATAATTTACACCAGAAGAATTGACCCCACCTATCTCAGTGAATGGTACAAATAGTTGCTTATATTTAGAAACATAATTTTCAGCTACAACTGTCAATATTTTAAAAATAAGTTCAAAGATGCTAATGAGGACTTGCCTCCATCGTGTCATTTAAAAATAAACAAGCACAGTTAAGATTAACAAATACAAAGCACCTGGGTGAAAGAATTACAAATGTAAGAGATACAAATAACTGCAACATAATTATATTTGCAATTATTTATGGTCTGTTAGAATGTGATTTTAGATCACCTTTACTAGAAAAGCTATAAGATTTTTTTTTCTCTTAATGTTAGCCTTTTTAGAAACTTGGTAATTATGATTTAAATTAGTCAGGTAAAAGATATGCACATTAATCATATAAATTGAACATCTAAACAGATTTATGTTTAAAATCACATTTATTTGTTAAAAATGGCAGATATAGAATATGAAAAACAAAAGTAAATTCATATTTTTGGGGGAGGAGCTACTATTACAAATAAGCCTTAAAAATGAATATGTTAGCATTTAGGTGCTTTTACTTTCTGAGTTACAGTTCTCTATTTTGTTTCTTTGCAGGGGAGATGGAGAAAACATTAATAAATTTTCAAAAATTTTAAGAAACAAATTTTATGGTTACATAATTTTGTTCAAATTATCAAGAATAGCATATGATTTGGTTTGGAAAAACTACTTGATGTTTTAAGATAACTGATTTAGTTCAAGAGAAAACAGAGTTGTAATGATAATTGTCTTATTGAAGGGCAATATTACTTAACTGAAATAAAATTATGTTTTTCATTTCAGGGACTTTCTCTAGGTTCAAAGGTTACCTGTGTTTGAAAATCTGATAATTTGATAGAAAGCAGAAAGTGTTTCCTATCAAAAGCACATCAATCTAAAGCACAGCTTCTTTCAAATTCTGATTAAGTTGCCTTCATTCTTTCCATTTAAGAAAGAACCACGTTGAAGAACAAAGATTTTTTTTATTTGAAAATATTCAATTTCAATATTTTCCTGTGTAGACAGCAAAATTTTCTTTCAACTCAGTGGACATAGTTCTATAGCTTACTATTTTCTCTTGTCAGAGAAATGGAAGAACATGGAAACTGAAAATTTGAGGCTATCGAGATATTTATTATGAACTACATTGTGGTGTAGTTTCCAGAGACTCCATTTGGTTAACTTAATACATAATCAATCTTTGGACATGTGACTTGCAGGTCCAAAGCACTATAAGTTCAATAAATACTTTCTGTAACATTAAGTGGACTGTGCTTTCAGACAAGATTTCAAGACCAAAATAAAATTCATATAAATCATGAATAAAGATGATTTAAAAGAGTGTGAACATTATGGGAAGAGATTAAAATTCACTTGGCTAAGGCTTTGGAAATGTATCAATTATCAGACTCAGGAATGAATGGATGGAATGAATAGAAAAGTAACAAGGATTATTTTATTGAGTGCCTATTATATAATAGATGCATTATGCATGTAGTGTTTCACCTAATCTAATATTTTTACCATAAATTTAGTATCTTAATCCCCATTTTCATAAATAAGAAATCAAAGATAAGTTTAATTTAAAGATTCCACGTGCTCATTTAAATAATGAGGACAGTTAAAATCTCATCTAGAGTTTAGCTTGGAAGGTGTAAAGTTTTTCTGCAATTGAGCATGTTTGGGAAGGAACAAAGACTCCTATATTCCAATATAGAAAAAAATTAAATGAGTTTTCTTTAGAGTCTCATATACCTTACCTTGGCAGCCCTTCTCTAATTAAAAATCAAATCTGAAACATAAAATTGGTATCATCAGTCTAAGTGCTCTTCAGTTCACTTCAGTTTAGTCCCTCAGTCGTGTCCGACTCTTTGCAACCCATGAATCGCAGCACACCAGGCCTCCCTGTCCATCACCAACTCCCAGAGTTCACTCAGACTCACATCCATCGAGTCAGTGATGCCATCCAGCCATCCTTGGTCGTCCCTTTCTCCTCCTGCCCCGAATCCCTCCCAGCATCAGAGGCTTTTCCAATGGGTCAACTCTTCGCATGAGGTGGCCAAAGTACTGGAGTTTCAGCTTTAGCATCATTCCTTTCAAAGAAATCTGAGGGCTGATCTCCTTCAGAATGGATTGGTTGTATCTCCTTAAAGTCCAAGGGACTCTCAAGAGTCTTTTCCAACACCACAGTTCAAAAACATCAATTCTTCAATCATCATCAGCCTTCTTCACAGTCCAACTCTCACATCCATACGTGATCACACGAAAAACCATAGCCTTGACTAGATGGACCTGACTNGAGGGCTGATCTCCTTCAGAATGGATTGGTTGTATCTCCTTAAAGTCCAAGGGACTCTCAAGAGTCTTTTCCAACACCACAGTTCAAAAACATCAATTCTTCAATCATCATCAGCCTTCTTCACAGTCCAACTCTCACATCCATACGTGATCACACGAAAAACCATAGCCTTGACTAGATGGACCTGACTTGGCAAAGTAATGTCTCTGCTTTTCAATATGCTATCTCGGTTGGTCATAACTTTCCTTCCAAAAAGTAAGCGTCTTTTGATTTCAGGGCTGCAGTCAACATCTGAAGTGATTTTGGAGGCCCCCAAAATAAAGTTTGACACTGTTTCCACTGTTTCCCCATCTATTTCCCATGAAGTGATGGGACCAGATGCCATGATCTTCATTTTCTGAATGTTGAGCTTTAAGCCAACTTTTTCACTCTCCACTTTCACTTTCATCAAGAGGCTTTTGAGTNAGAGGGTGTTTGCTATGACCAGTGCATTTTCTTGGCAAAACTTTATTAGTCTTTGCCCTGCTTCATTTCATATACCAAGGCCAAATTTGCCTGTTACTCCAGGTGTTTCTTGACTTCCTACTTTTGCAATCAAAAATACCGTAAATATCATAAAATATTTTCTGGGGACAAAAGCACCATGTTTGTAAGCCACTGATATAGACCCTCTTAAAATCCAGTGTCTTCAGCAATACTATGAATATTTGAAGCTTATTAAATGAAAATACGTAGTTCCTGACTATCAGTAAATGTTAGCTATTCTCATTGTTTTGATTTTGTTACATGTTAATACAAAGATTTGTTTTTCTTTTTGAAATATGTGTCTATAAATTATAGAGGTATGTTTCACAAAGGAATATTTTATTATATATAAATTATACTTACATTTTTCCTGTGCCTGCTAGAAAAATAAATTATGAATAAAGTTGTCATTATATTACATTTTTATGGGAAATGAAAAAATAAGAAAACATGCCTTACTCAAGTGGGTAGGTACAACTCTGTGCTTTTGAGAAGACAGAGCTGGCAAAGCCAGAAGAGGAAGCTATAACTATTCCTGGGAAATTTGAAAACCTTGAATATTACTATTAAACAAGGAGATGCTAATTGGGTGAATGGAAATAAGTAGTAAATATAGATGTGCACTGAATAGATACTTTTGGAAGTAAGAATATAGATGTTGGAGCTGGAAAAGTTTTGCCAAGTAGAGAGAGGTAGCTACATTTATTTTTAATATAAGCAATATTGCACATCATTTTTGTTTCTTCATCCTAGCTAGACTGCAGGTCAGTATGACCTACCATCAAAAAACAGAAACTCAAACTGAGATAAAAGAAACCATGTTTTAATATATTCTCACTTATTATTGAAAGGGATAACTATATGTAATATGGCTGGGAAATAAGCTCACTGTCTTCATTATTTTGGGCTACTATAACAGCAAACCATAGGGTGAGTACCTTAGGGGGAGAAATATTTCTCACAGTTCTTAAGGCTGGGATCAGGGTACCAGTGTGATTGAGTTCTGATGCAAATATTGAAAGGGATGAGGATGTCAAATAAACAACTAAAAAAGTGTGTACAAAGCTACATATCATAATGTTCATTAATCTTGCATGTTTCAAATAAAAAAAAACATGAATAAATCACAGCAATTGTACAGTTAGTCTATATTATTAGAAGTCATGCTCACTTTTCTTTTCGGGAGGTTAGTGGTAACTACAAGATAGCAGAATGGACTGCAGGGAGGGGGCCTCTGGGATGCTGGAACATTCTGTTTCTGGAATAATCTGAAAACAGATTAAATATTACTAGATTCTTCTAAATGTACTCCTATGTCATCTCTTTTACCCACAACAATTTTCCAGATGAGATATAGAATATCACATTTCTAAAAGCATGTTTCTAAAAGATTCCATTGTAATGCTTGTTACCCAGCATATATATTTTTTCTTAGAATTAAAATATATATTCTATACTGTCCTCTTTAAAATTATCTTGATGCAGATTTAAATGTGCCAACTCCTCATTTTCTTATCTTCTCTGACAGAATTGAATATTCTAAAATAATACATCAAAGTAACATTAGATCCAGACTAGCCTAAGAGTCATGCATGTCCTCTCAATATATCTCCAAACCCAGTACAGTTTACTCAGTATGTTCTAACTATAGTGGATGATTTGTTGATCCTCAAACACACCAAGGTTTTCCTGTATCAGTGCCTTATATAAATCAGTTTTATTTGTCTCATTCTTCCAGCAATATTTCACCTGGTTAAAATACTCTATAAGTGACAGCTGAAAGGTCACCCAATTAGAAAGGAAATTCACGGTCTCACCATATGTCTCATCCTGCCCCTCGTATTAGTCTTTACTCTATCATAGCATGTAATTCATTTCCTTATAACATGATAACAGTCTAAATTTACTTTGCTACTCATTTGATTATTATGTTCTCATTTTCTATCTTAAATGAAGTTCCAAGAAACCAGAAATCCTGTTTACTTTATTCAGAAGGGCTCAGAACTATTTTCTCAGAACCCTAATACCAACAATTATTTTAACAAATTACTTGACATTATGTGGTATAGAAACTAAAAACCAGTAATATAAATCAAACAAAGATGATGTTATATAATTTTAGAAGCAATAATAATTGAAAATTACCTGACTCTATGACCATTCCCTAAAAGGGAAAAGATATTATAGGTTGCTTTACCTCAAACATCCAGTTTATAAAAAGAAACCACATATCTAAACAGGTTAAAAAACTTAGCCAATGTCTAATATTTAACAATAATAATTCATAAATTACTTACTCTTTTTCTATAAATTTTTTTTAATGTAACAGTACTTGGATTAAAAAAATACTTATCAGTACTATATATCCTATTATACTTTTTATTGAATTAACCAAGAGGTGATTAGGTAAAATATAACAGTTCCATCCACTTAGAAATCCTGCCAGGGAGTATGAAAGAGCTTTTAGAAAATAAATCATCTGGTGAATGTATAGCAAGTAGAAAAATGAATTGTTAAGTAAGAATTCATTATAGAAATAACATTTATTTCCAGGTTAGTAGAATGACAGGATATGCAGAAAATTATGCTTTGTCATGGTTGTGAACATATCTTATATTCAATGTAAAAAGTAAAAATTTTAAGTACCAATCATTTATCAGTCAAATAATATAAAAATATTACTTCTATATCATCAAGAAAATAAATTTTTATGCTTATACATTCATTTTTAAAATATTTCTGAGTATATTTTTCTTACATGTTTTTAACACTTTTATCAAGTTACTGTTAAAAACCAAAATCCCATTTTAGCAAGGAACTTCTGCCTCCAAAAATGATTTTGTACATTTCCATGATCAAACCTCCTCTGAAGGAAAGCTAATTATAGGTTTCAGTATGCACCTGGGTGAAAATTAACTATTAAGCAGCCTTTAAAATAAATGGTTTTTAATTATTATCATTATGCAAAAGCTGCATAAATGCCTTTAATTGTACTTATTAAGTAACATTTATAATAATCACCTCTAATATCCAAGAACAACTACAATGTTTTTTTTTTTTTTTT
>SJYA01000950.1:192363-221526 GCA_006410615.1 Neotragus moschatus
TCCTCATTATTGATTTTCAGGTCATTTTATTTTATGAGTAAAAATATTATAATTGAAATGCATCAACTGCTAAAATTTAAAATGTATTGATAGTTACTCAAAATTTAACTTACAGTTTCCAGAAAATAAGTTTAATTATTAGAAGAAGATTAAAAGTCAGTATGCACAATATCCAACTATAAAGTTGAATTTTGTGATTTGATTACCCTTCAATATTAAGCATACTATTTTTCAAAGAGAATTAAATTGAGGATGCACATTTGAAAAATAAGACTATATTTCATCTATTTAAAAATATTTTATGCTACCATTTTGTATTGTATCTTTTAAGAAATGACATTGCTAAAAATTACTGTGTCTGTCTGTGTATGAGTTAGAGAATAATGTTTCCACAATATTTTGCTAAAAGAAAAAATGTATTAAGGGTCTATTTTTATTTAAACCTAGAAATTTTAAAAATATGCAAACAAATTAAAAATACCTTTAAAGTAGCAATTTGAGGTAGAAATGATGAAAGGGTGATCAAGAGAGGCAAAAGATCATGATAATATGAAGTAGTATAGTAGCTGATTCAACTTTAGTTCTTTTTTTATTTTTGATTTATCTCCCTCTTCAGCTACTTTTAATAAAAAATGTGTAAAAGATGAAGATGTGGTATTTTAAAAACACTTTCAATTTTTTACTTTTGGATTGAAAAAGTATTATTCCAGACAATTATTTAAAAATTAGCTATCAATGACTAAATTTAACTGTGATGCTTCTTTTTAATATTGTATGTAATTACAAATCTAGTATGTCAGAAAATTATAACTTTAATTCATTAAATCTTGAATACCTATATTATAAAACTTCAGTGAAAGATATTAGCTACCATTCTAATACTTCAAATTGAAGACAGAAGCTATAGCTTGCAGGCGTTCTAATTGTTACATAAAATGATTTGGAGGTAGAGGCTAAGAACTGTGAATTGTGATTCTGCTTACTGCTGTTTAAAAATATTTCCAGGATTTGCTTGGAATAGGGCCTTTATTAGTAACGACATAATAATTCCTATTTCGACTTTTTTAGCATTCCTTTTTATTATTATTATTATTTTTTTTACATTTAAGCCATACTGTGTGGCATGTGGTATCTTGATTTCCTGACCAGGAATCAAATCCATACACCCTGAGGTGGAATTGTAGATTCTTACCTTACTGGGCTGCCAGAGAAATCGCTAGAAAATTCTACTCTATTCTAAATTCTTTAGAATTTTAAGAAAATTCTATTTTAAGAGGCAGGTTTATTTGAAAAAGTCACTACCCCGTGGGTCCAGTCTACTTTGGGTTATCCTCGTGAAAATCCCTTAAATTGATTCACATAGATTTGTGTTAATAGAAGAGAGTTACTAAACACCAACTAAATGAGTGGATAACTCCATTTATGAAAATATTATTGAATATTAATCATTAGTTCATAGATCTATCTCAGAAGAAAGACACATGGTATATTTATATATATACCAAACAGTAATGGTATATTTTGTTTTTAAACTGTTTTTATTTTATTATTAATGGTATGTTTCACAAAAATGATAGAAATGGAGAGAAAATGCATTCTAATGTAAAATAATAGAGAAATGGCCTGAGACAAAACTGCTCATGTGAAACAAGGCATTTAGTACAACCACAGTAGATAATTTTTAACAGGAAAATACAGGCTGAGGTAGTAGCCATTCCTATGTATCGATGTAGACCAAGGAATAAAAGACCCAAAATTGTCTTCACCAGTTCAGTTCAGTTGCTCAGTTGTGTCTGACTATTTGTGACTCCATGGACTTCTGCATGCCAGGCTTCCCTGTCCATCACCAACTCCTGGAGCTTACTCAAACCCATGTCCATTGAATCAGTGATGCCAACCAACCATCTCATTCTCTGTTGTCCCCTTTTCCTCCTGCCTTCAATCTTTCCCAGCACCAGGGTCTTTTCAAATGAGTCAGTTCTTCCTATCAGGTGGCCAAAGCATTGGAGTTGTCTTCATATATGTTTTCAATCTACTTAAATTAATTCTACTAACAATGTACTTTATCCTCATGAGTTATATCGGGGCTTCCCTGGTGGCTCAGATGGTAAAGAATCTGCCTGCGATGCAGGAGACATGAGTTAGATCCCTGGGTCAGGAAGATCACTTGGAGAAGTGAATAGCTACCTGCTCCAGCATACTTGCCTGGGACATCCCATTGACAGAGGAGCCTAGCAAGCTACAGTCTGTGGATCACAGAATCAACAAGATTTAGTGACTAGCAATTACAGCAACAGAAAACATAGTCCCATACTTCATAGGGCTCATTTCCCCAAGCACTGAATGAATAAGGGAATATACACACTTTGTAGTTCACATAACCTCATTGTGAATTGATTTCTTGGGCTATAGGGCAAGAACTATTGCCATGGGGAAAACCAAGTGGAAACCTCTGAAATTGCACTGATTCTTTTGTAAATATAAACAAGCTGCATCCCAACGAATGATTCAGTTCAGTTCAGTCACTGAGTTTCCTCCAACTCTGTGACCCATGGACTGCAGCATGCATGCCAGGCTTCCCTGTCCTTCACTATCTCCCAGAATTTGCTCAAATTCATGTCCACCAAGTCGATGATGCCATCAAACCATCTCATCCTCTGTCCTCCCCTTTATCCTGCCTTCAATATTTCCCAGCATCACATTCATTTCCAATGCATCAGCTCCTCACATCAGGTGGCCAAAGTATTGGCACTTCAGCTTCAGCCTCAGTCCATCCAATGAATATTCAGAACTGATTTCCTTTAGGATGGACTGGTTGGATCTCCTTGCAATCCAAGGGACTCTCAAGAGTTTTCTCCAACACTACACTTCAAAAGCACCAATTCTTTGGTGTTCAACCTTTATGGTCCAACTCTCATAACCATACATGACTATTGGAAAAACCATAACTGACTAGATGGACCTTTGTTGGCAAAGTAATGTCTCTTCTTTTTAATATGTTATTTAGGTCACTCATAGCTTTTCTTCCCAGGAGCAAGTATCTTTTAATTTCATGGCTGCAGTCACCATCTTCAGTGATTTTGGAACCACCCAAAATAAAGTCTGTCACTGTTTCTATTGTTTCCCCATCTATCTGCCATGAAGTGATGGGACCAGATGCCATGGCCTTCATTTTGTGAAAGTTTGTTTTATGCCAGCTCTTTCACTATACTCTTTCATGTTCATCAAGAGGCTCTTTAGTTTCTCTTCACTTTCTTCCATAACTGTGATGTTATCTGCATATCTGAGGTTATTGATATTTCTCCCAGCAATCATGATTCCAGCTTGTCCTTCATCCAGCCTAGCATTTCCCATGCTGTACTCTCCCTGTAAGTTAAATAAGAAAGGTGACAATGTACAGCCTTAATGTACTCGTACTTCTTTCCCAATTTGAAACCAGTTTATTGTTGCAAGTCTGGTTCTAACAGTTGTTACTTGACCTGGATGCAGATTTCTCAGGTGGTCTAGTATTCCTATTTCTTTAAGACTTTTCCACAGTGTTGTGATCCACACAGTCAAGGGCTTTAGTGTAGTAAATTAAGCAGAAGTAGATTTTGTTTTGTTTCTGAAATTCTCTTTTTTTTTCCTGTGATCCAGTGGATGTTGGCAATTTGATCTCTGGTTCCTCTGCCTATCCAAATTAGTGATTAGTGCTATGCCTAAAGAGTCAGACTGGACTAAGTGACTAACACTGTCCTGTTAAGTGGCCATATTGGAACTCTGTTTCCTAGTTGATATGGCTGATGATAGTATCTAAATTGTTCCTTTCTCAAACTGTGCAACTTATTTTTAACCAATCCCATGTTCTTTGATGGGGACATTATGTGTTCAGTTCAGTTCAATCGCTCAGTTGTGTCCGACTCTTTGTGATCCCATGAACCACAGCACGCCAGGCCTCCCTGTCCATCACCAACCCCCAGAGTTTATCCAAATTCATGTCCATTGAGTCGGTGATGCCATCCAACCATTTCATCCTCTGTCATCTCCTTTTCCTCCTGCCATCAATCTTTCCCAGCATTAGGGTCTTTTAAAATAAGTCAGCTCTTTGCATCAGGTGGCCAAAGTATTGGAGTTTCAGTTTCAACATCAGTCCTTCCAATGAACACGCAGGACTCATCTCCTTTAGGATGGACTGGTTTGACCTCCTTGCAGTACAAAGGACTCTCAGAAGTCTTCTCCAACATACATAATACTTTATTTAAAGTATAGATGAGGCCTATTTGTCTTTCTCTGTTTAAAGCTTAGAATTTTTCACTTGCTAATATCTTCATAATCTTTACATTGACATAAAAGTCACAATTATTGAAAATATACACACAAGAATTTTAGAATTTGATAATGTAGTTGCATTTATAAGATGAAATTATTCACACATTTGGAAATACAGCAGCATATCTGGAGTAGAGTATTACTGCAAATAAGTGTGATTTCAAACTGTTTGCTGAATGAATATTAGTGAATTAAAATATGCTGTTATATTCTTTTGAGATAGTTTAATAAGGTGCGCTTGGGAGTGGTAAAGCTTTTGAATAGAGAATTTTGTTATTTCTTGAATAGTTGGTCACATATATTAATGAGAAACATCTACAAAATGCATTTAGACCTACCTTTACTAAGAATATTTTGTCAAATATCTAAATATCTAAGAGCTTTAATAATGATATTTTGATATATGTATGTCTACCTATCCATCTACTTAGATACATTTATATCCAATAACTGGAAAGACTCTAGAAATTAACCAGTCTAAAAAGACCCAATTTAAATATGAATAAAATTTCCTTTAAACTTTTAACTAATATGTATTTAATTTTTATAATTCATCTCTTTGTCAAAGTATATTTGCATATTTACATGCACAGTCTTATACTTACTACATGGATTTGAGAAGACATAGATAATTTAAAGTGTGAAAATAAAGGAAAATATCTTTCTACTCTTAATCTCAACATTCTAATGCACATTTTCCTCATCATCACATATTGTCCATTTGAAATATATCTATTTCTATATTCACATATAAATATATATATTTCAGTATAGTATATTCAAATGTTGAATGAGTTATGTCTAGAAAATATTTTGAATGTTGTATTTCCAAAATGATACATAATGTATATTATGAATAACCAAGATGCATGGATAATTACAAATATTTTACTTTTAATATAGGTAAAATTGAACTACTGACAAAATAGTTTCAAGACATCTGAAATTTCTCAATAACATATTGAACAGAAAGAAAAATAATCACTCTTAATATGTAAAATTCAAGTGTCTGAAATATTGCAATATTCACTTTATAGAATTCAAATATTTTAAATTGTCTTAAGTCAATAGTATTATGAAAGATTTAATGAAGTAAGAACATCTCATTCAAGTGTCAGTCCCTTGCAAACATACTGGATGCTATTTTCAATTAGCTGTATCTATAATTTCAATTTTTCATTTTCCTCATTTATTGCTCTAAATTCAGCTAAATTTTGCTGTTATATATTTTTACTCAAGCAAAAATACTATTGTTTGTGAATTTATGGAACATAATAGACAATTATCTTTTGTCAAATTTCATTTAGTGAGTTATTATACTGCTTTTCTGTACATGAGATAAGATCATTTATTTTTCTTACAGTATGAATGGAATCATTGCTGATTTCCTATGCATATAAGAATTGAATTTCTTCAGGTAAATCTTATGTTTCTTTTTTGCCCACAGAGACATCTGGATACTCATCAGAAGTGTAAAAATCCCAACTAGAAGAAAAAAATAAATAATTATTATTTGTTTTTTATTTTTATTATGGACATAAGTTATGTTTGAAAAAAATAGTTTTTAAAATATTTCCCAAGTGTAATATAGTTCTCTATCAATTTTTCATTATTTATATTGTCTAGCATCATATACATCCTATCAATTTTGCATGGTTAAATAAACATAAAAAGATAGAAATTGAAATAATCCTACATTTTTTATACCCCACTGTCACATAATACTTCCAAAGAAGAAATTTTTAAAATTCATTTCAATTTTTCAATAACAGTTTTTCGTATGTATATAAAACACTTCTTCTACACACATATATACATATAAGACAAATCACATAAAATCTAATCCACATTTTTGTACAGTGGAACAAGAATGAATGAAAAGGAAATAATATATATCCCTTCTAATAAAATGAGTTTATTACAATTTAATTTCTTTGTGTGTTAAAATGACCAGCATTCAAGATGACACATTCATGCCCCCAGTCTTCCTTTCAAAGATGGATATGAATACTTGAAGACACAGTAAGTACAAGTCTGTGTGCATACATGAGAGAGTTAAAAGTGAACTGTTATTATCACTTCTTTTTAACAAAAACTTGTTGCTTAATAAATATATTTGGACTACATTTTCTAGTTTCGATTAACCACAGTTGGGCCTCCCTGGTGGCTCAGTCAGTAAAGAATCCGCCTACGATGTGGGAGACGTGGGTTTGATCCTGGGTTGGGATGATCCCTTGGAGGAGGAAATGACAACCCACTCCAGTAGTCTTGCCTGGAGAATCCCATGGAGGAGGAGGGCTACAGTCCATAGGGTTGCAAAAGAGTCACACAATGAGTGACTAAGCACAAGCACACAACCACAATTATACAGACATGCATAGTAAACAATGTTTCAATATAATTTTATACTGATAAAAAATCCAAAATAAAAATAAAGGCAAAAAAATCCCATTGCAAACATGCCTAATTTCAGTACTACAGCAATTTGTTTTCAGAAACCACTTCTCTTAAAGGTGTATCTACTTCAATCATTAGTAAACCTAGGTCTTACCTGGCAATGTTTGAGTCATGATTGTGAAACTAATCCATGATCCAATCTGTTAGATTAAAACATAAATTGACAAATATTGATAGTCAATCTAGAAATGTGTTCATTTGTGAACAATTAAATAGGCATTGATTAGGTATTTTAAAGGCTTAAAACAGTGGAAAATTTTAACTAGAAATATATTTCCCAAAGTTATAATTTCATTGTTAAATATGATAGTGATTTAAAAACTCATAAAACAGTATCATTTTCCCAAGAAACTGAAAGACATTATTCCAAATTTTTTTTTTTAAATCCAGAGGCTTCTTAAGACATTTAATGTGTTGCTTATAAAATTTTCTTTAAATATAGGTAGATATATCCACAAATATTATTTACTCTGCAGGAAAAATTGTGAGTGAAATATTCTAATTTCCTATGCCTATAACTTCAATTGAAATCTGTATCATAATCTATATTTCTGTCTATGCCTGTATCTACAGACTAAACATACATACATATAATGCATGATCTATAATACATGTAAGTACATAAACATGTGTAGTTAATATATTATCAAATAAAGCTCAGTTATACACACGCATATATAACATACCTCATAGGTGTAGTTAGGACATGAAACCAGGAAAAACATCCATGTAAAGGGGTTATAATTTGGACTTGGAAAACAGGCATTATTTCCTTTTAAAAAGTAGAGTACAATGTCAGTGATGTTTCATATTTCAAATAGTCATTTATTATATAGTTATAAATTCCCTACAACTATATATCATATGAAATCGCATCATATATTTATAGAAACCTGTTTTACAAATTATTCAAAGGAGACTCAGTTTCAAATGTCATAAACTTTTGACTCAAAAAAATCTTTATCATTTTCTGACCATGTCTACAGCTATGTTGGAGTAAAATTACAGGATGTCACCACAATAATCAATTCCTTAAGTTTTAAAATTAAACAATATATAAACATTATTTTGTTTATCATAAGAGTTCAGCAGTATTGCCTACTGAGATTCACATTATAATTTAGTACTGCTAATGTGTTTTAACAATTGCTTGCCTCTTCTTATTTTCCTTTAGTGTCAAAGAATATACTTTTGGTTGAGATTATTAAATACCTCAAAACTCTCTTTCTGTTAAATTAGTAATGATCCAGAGGGAATTTCATAAGTATGTCATTTATATCAGAAAAGTACAAAAATCTCTCATAAGAGGATTACAGTCTATATCAGAATAATTAATATTCAGAAAGTGAAAATGAAGTCGCTCAGTCATGTCTGACTCTTTGCGACCCCATGGATAGTAGCCTGCACTGGGCTCCTCCATCCATGGCATTTTCTAGGCAAGAGTACTGGAGCGGGTTGCCATTTCCTTCTCCCAACCCAGGGAGCAAACCCAGGACTCCTGCATTGTAGACAGACGCTTTACCATCTGAGCCACCAAGGAAGTCTCATATTCAGAAGTACCACACAAATTATTTTTGCTCAGTAATCAGGATTGTTATTTACAACTCTCATTATACTTAGCATATTGTCCTTTATTTCAGTTACTTTTTGCCTTTCAAGTTTTTCAAGAAATATTTTGTATAATAAATTCATAATGATATTGATTTGAACTTTGAGCTGTGAAATCTATAAAAGTAAATGTGAATTATAAAATTACTGTGCATTCATAGTGAGGCTTAAATGGATAAGAGATCAACTAATCTCTTTTATTTAAATTCTAAAGTCTTAATGAAATATCAATATGCTGTTTTCAAAACTGTAAGGATTGTTGAACTATCAAAGTGAAAAATATTTTAGGCAATGTGCAAATTTCCTGCACTGCTTATTTCAACATAAGGATAAATATATATTCCATTTAGTAGAACAGATTCTCTTGGTAACATTTATGTAAACACCTTTGTGTAACATTCATATATTTATCAAATGAAAGATGATTGAGGAATCTATCCATGTTAACTGACTTTTGGAAGCAGAATGTGAACACAAGATAATTTGGGTTAAAGCCAGTTTATGTCTGCTCAATCCCTGGAAGTAGTGGAATGATCAGGGTCCACAAATACAATATCTTCCAGATGTGGTTTGTAGATTAGATAACCAATGTATCTTGTGACACAGAAAAAAATATATGTATATAGGTATTTTCTTAAGTGTGTTAGCTGCTATTATTGTAATAATATGTAAGTTTAGATTTTAGTACCATCCTAAAGATCAGTCCTGGGTGTTCATTGGAGGGACTGATGTTGAAGCTGAAACTCCAATACTTTGTCCACCTGATGCGAAGAGCTGACTCATTGGANAGGTATTTTAAAGGCTTAAAACAGTGGAAAATTTTAACTAGAAATATATTTCCCAAAGTTATAATTTCATTGTTAAATATGATAGTGATTTAAAAACTCATAAAACAGTATCATTTTCCCAAGAAACTGAAAGACATTATTCCAAATTTTTTTTTTTAAATCCAGAGGCTTCTTAAGACATTTAATGTGTTGCTTATAAAATTTTCTTTAAATATAGGTAGATATATCCACAAATATTATTTACTCTGCAGGAAAAATTGTGAGTGAAATATTCTAATTTCCTATGCCTATAACTTCAATTGAAATCTGTATCATAATCTATATTTCTGTCTATGCCTGTATCTACAGACTAAACATACATACATATAATGCATGATCTATAATACATGTAAGTACATAAACATGTGTAGTTAATATATTATCAAATAAAGCTCAGTTATACACACGCATATATAACATACCTCATAGGTGTAGTTAGGACATGAAACCAGGAAAAACATCCATGTAAAGGGGTTATAATTTGGACTTGGAAAACAGGCATTATTTCCTTTTAAAAAGTAGAGTACAATGTCAGTGATGTTTCATATTTCAAATAGTCATTTATTATATAGTTATAAATTCCCTACAACTATATATCATATGAAATCGCATCATATATTTATAGAAACCTGTTTTACAAATTATTCAAAGGAGACTCAGTTTCAAATGTCATAAACTTTTGACTCAAAAAAATCTTTATCATTTTCTGACCATGTCTACAGCTATGTTGGAGTAAAATTACAGGATGTCACCACAATAATCAATTCCTTAAGTTTTAAAATTAAACAATATATAAACATTATTTTGTTTATCATAAGAGTTCAGCAGTATTGCCTACTGAGATTCACATTATAATTTAGTACTGCTAATGTGTTTTAACAATTGCTTGCCTCTTCTTATTTTCCTTTAGTGTCAAAGAATATACTTTTGGTTGAGATTATTAAATACCTCAAAACTCTCTTTCTGTTAAATTAGTAATGATCCAGAGGGAATTTCATAAGTATGTCATTTATATCAGAAAAGTACAAAAATCTCTCATAAGAGGATTACAGTCTATATCAGAATAATTAATATTCAGAAAGTGAAAATGAAGTCGCTCAGTCATGTCTGACTCTTTGCGACCCCATGGATAGTAGCCTGCACTGGGCTCCTCCATCCATGGCATTTTCTAGGCAAGAGTACTGGAGCGGGTTGCCATTTCCTTCTCCCAACCCAGGGAGCAAACCCAGGACTCCTGCATTGTAGACAGACGCTTTACCATCTGAGCCACCAAGGAAGTCTCATATTCAGAAGTACCACACAAATTATTTTTGCTCAGTAATCAGGATTGTTATTTACAACTCTCATTATACTTAGCATATTGTCCTTTATTTCAGTTACTTTTTGCCTTTCAAGTTTTTCAAGAAATATTTTGTATAATAAATTCATAATGATATTGATTTGAACTTTGAGCTGTGAAATCTATAAAAGTAAATGTGAATTATAAAATTACTGTGCATTCATAGTGAGGCTTAAATGGATAAGAGATCAACTAATCTCTTTTATTTAAATTCTAAAGTCTTAATGAAATATCAATATGCTGTTTTCAAAACTGTAAGGATTGTTGAACTATCAAAGTGAAAAATATTTTAGGCAATGTGCAAATTTCCTGCACTGCTTATTTCAACATAAGGATAAATATATATTCCATTTAGTAGAACAGATTCTCTTGGTAACATTTATGTAAACACCTTTGTGTAACATTCATATATTTATCAAATGAAAGATGATTGAGGAATCTATCCATGTTAACTGACTTTTGGAAGCAGAATGTGAACACAAGATAATTTGGGTTAAAGCCAGTTTATGTCTGCTCAATCCCTGGAAGTAGTGGAATGATCAGGGTCCACAAATACAATATCTTCCAGATGTGGTTTGTAGATTAGATAACCAATGTATCTTGTGACACAGAAAAAAATATATGTATATAGGTATTTTCTTAAGTGTGTTAGCTGCTATTATTGTAATAATATGTAAGTTTAGATTTTAGTACCATCCTAAAGATCAGTCCTGGGTGTTCATTGGAGGGACTGATGTTGAAGCTGAAACTCCAATACTTTGTCCACCTGATGCGAAGAGCTGACTCATTGGAAAAGACCCTGATGCTGGGAAAGATTGAGGGCAAGAGGAGAAGGGTGCAACAGAGGATGAAATGGTTGGATGGCATCACCGACACAATGGACATGGGTTTGGGCAGACTCTGGGAGTTGGTGATGGACAGGGAGGCCTGGCATGCTGTGGTTCATGGGGTTGCAAAGAGTCAGACATGACTGAGCAGATGAACTGAACTGAACTGAATCTAATACATTCCTATGAAATGTTTCTCAGTGTATAGTTTCTATTTATAATTAATCTTTTATTATATTAAAAGTCTGAAGGTATTTTTACATTACAATGCTGCAGCTACCCAAATTCTTCTCTAGGTATAAAGGGTTTATTCCATAGCTTTGGGATTTACTGCTGGCAGAAAGCCTTTAACTTTCAGCATCCCCTGTGAAGATAACCAGGTTGAAGGGAATAAACTCATGTAAGGTCACACTCACTTTTTGGTTTACTCTTATCCATTATTGGATAAATGCAGCAAATTGAAGACTTAATTCAGAACAACATTGATTGTTCAGCCCAGCTTTAGAAGGCCCCTAGGTTCATCTGATACTCTCACTGAAACTGTGTTACTCTCGACTTCCTACCCAGACATGATTTCTTTCTTTCCATCTATCAAATCACCCTAATACAACTCCTGAATCCAAATCTCTGTTTCAGTGTCTGTATCAGAGAAAACTGAACCCATGGTATTTGCCACAAGCAATGGCCCCCAAAGCAGATACTGGGATGGCATTTAAGAGTTGAATGACCTACTGACCAACTTGTGCTGAGTGCCCCACTGTTGATGGCAGGGGCCAAACAAAGAACTGCTGTTACAAGATAGCCTTGCAAACATAAAGCCTTTTATCCTGGTCTACTGGTATTTTATGCTGTTGAAAAGGATTGCTTTATTCAGTCCAATAGAATTTAGTGGTTACACTGTCAATGTTCTTGGTGAAGATAGCTAAAACTGAAATGGATAAAAGCCATTAAAAGCCAACTGTGAAAACTGGAAGACCTCCTTGGTAGTATAATGGATTGGCCAAAAAGTTTATTTAGATTTTCCATAAGATGTTATAGAAAACAGAAATTAACTTTTTGGCCAATCCAATATGAAGAAGCTCTAATCTGCAATGAGAGAAACAAAGAGTAAGTGAAGACCAGCCCCAGAACTTAATTGCAAGAGTTATCAAGCACCAAAGAACACACAACACTAATCCAAACCAAGTCTCTTAAGCTAAGTTGTCATTCATAGACTATTAGGCTGTACAGACTTTCATGAACTGTCTGAGCTTGTAGAAGTAGGCTGCTCTTCCCTGTTCAAAATTAGTGCACTCCCTTAGGGGAGCTAGTGATGCAATCTATAATGCATCTGACTACAAATCAGAAAAATGACTGTTCATTGGAAGGACTGATGTTGAATCTAAAACTCCAATACTTTGGCCACTGGATGCGAAGAGCTGACTCATTTGGAAAGACCCTGATATTGGGAAAATTGAGGGCAGGAGGAGAAGGGGATGCCAGAAGATGAGATGGTTGGATGGCATCACCCACTCAATGGACATGAGTTTGGGTAAACTCCAGGAGTTGGTGATAGACAGGTAGGCCTGGAGTGCTGTGGTTTATAGTGTTGCAAAGAATTGGACATGACTGAGCAACTGAACTGAAAATCTGATGGCTCATTGATTATATAATCTGCCTGCTATTGTAAGGGATATCATCTCTGGATTGGAAAGATCCTCTAGAGAAGGAAATGATTACCACTCCAGTATTCTTCCCTGGGGAATCCCACAGACAGAGGGGTCTAGTGGGCTACAGTACATAGATTGAAAAGAATCAGACATGACTTAATGACTAAACAGTAACAGTAATCATAGTCTACTTCATAGGGCTCATTTCTCAGGTACTGAATGAATAACCAGAATATATATAGTTTGTAGTTTGTATATCCACATTGCACATTGATTTCTTGAGCTTTAGGGCAAGAGCTATGGCCATGGGGAAAACCAAGTGGAAGTGTCTGCAATAGTACTTATTCTTTGATAAATATAAACAATCTGCTTCACAATGGGTGATTAGTGCTACACTGAGGATCCAAAGTATGCTTGTATTATATTACTGATTATATAATCATTTAAGTCACTTTGCAAGCTCTGTAGAAGCCAGATGTATTTTGGAGGGTAACAGTGGAGTACTGCAGACTTATCACATATACAACATTTCAGATGATGCACGCATGCTCAGTAGCTAAGTCATATTATTGCCAGGTCATTTTTTCCCCCCTTGGTTCTTGTGTCCTTGTAGCAAAGAATTAGACTGATAGACTAGTTACAGCTGGAGCAGGCAGGATTTATTAAGCAGGCAGTATTCTCTGGAGGTTCTTGCCTCATCATAGCAAAGAATTGTAAGGCACAGTAGTTAGAGCTCAAACAGGCAAGATTTGTTAAGAAGGAGGCATGCTGTACAATCTCAAGACAAGAGAGTGGACCAACTCCAGGAGAAGTGTTCTCGACTTCTTTCAGCTTCCCTTTTTATACTTTTTGTCTCTTCCCCTTGGTGGTTCCTAGGGCTTGACTGGCTATTCCTCAAGTAAATTAGGGTTTGTATTGGTGACCAGTCAGGGAAGAGAAGGTAAATAGAGTGTTCAAGGCCAACCCGGGAAGGAAGCCTGTTTGGGTGTGTTTTCATGCCTGAGGTTCTTACTGTGGCTGTGGATTTTCTCAGGCCTTTTCTCTTTCTTTCTTTGTCTATTTCATGTTTTTTTTTTTGTTGTTGTTGCTGTTTGTTTGATTGTTTTTACTTTATTTGTTACTTTCAAGGGCTTTTTAAACTGCTGCTTCTTCCGAGTGCCATTTTGAACTTTTTTTTTTTTTTTCTACTCTAAACAACTAATACTACTAAAATAGATTAACTCAGCCTTGGGTCTATGGATTAGACTCTTAATTTTTTTAAAAAAAAATGTTTTTTTTTTCATCTCTATTACAAAGGGAGATCAGAATAGTTTACTTTCCTTTAAAATGACCAATAGCACAGAATTTCAGTTTTTATTTTTGTTATTTTCCTGGAATTATTATTCCCAGCCTTTACCATAAAATAGCCCAAGAAGGCTCATTCTAGGCATCTCATTGAAAATCACTGTATCAGTAACATTATGCTATTACTGAATGAGTAAGTGACTAATATGTTGGTGGACTTTTTAAGATATTTGTGGTCCATAGAAAGCATGAGGGTTGCTAATAAACACTACAAAGATTTAGGGGCCAAATGATTGTGGGGCATCCTCTCCAAAACAGAGAAAATATAGTGCAGTGTGTACCTCCTATCATTAAGAAGGAAGCAAACTCTCTTACAGGCCTTTTCCAGTTTGGCAGGTAGCATATTACACACCAAGGAAATCTTTGAACTGTACACCATGGAGAACAAAAGCTATGAAAATTTAGCAGGTTTCAAGGCAGAAAATTTCAGGAGTTTCAAGTTTTAGTGTAAGCACTCCTGCTCTTGGACTTATAATCAGATAGATTCTACATATTAAACTTATCAGTGATGGAAAAAGTTAAGGTGTGGAACTTATGTATAACCTGCTGTTATATAATGATGTAAAAAGATGATATTTTGCCTCTAGTACTTGGACATCTCATGATATTCTCTCAACCCAAGAACAAGGGCCATACCCATGTCCTGATAAGCTCCCTTCAGGTGAATGTCCACATTACACTATATATAATCCTTGAAATGTTAATTGTGCCAGTTGATGCTGAAGGGAATCTAGAAGTTTGTGAAGAAGAAAACTGGTGCAAATCAGTTGTTAGATGAAGGCCATGTGTAACAGTGAACACTGTGTAATTTCCCACTAATGTCTCTCTTTTAAATTTCTACTGGTAGCAGAAAGCTTTTGAATAGTATACCCTCTGAAAAGATGGCCTTGACAAAAGAGAGCTGCTATTCCAAGATAATTTTCTCATTTTCAAGGAGCCCCAAATCCAATCTAAATTTTTTCTAGTCATTCCAGCCTAGGCTAATTCAGAATGATTGCCCTAATTTCAGATAATTCAACAAAAATGGCAGAGACTATCCTTGATAGACCTTCACAGCTCAGTTTCCTACTTGGCATAAATTTTTCTCTCTCTCTGTCTCTCTCTCTCTCTTTTTTTTTTTTTTTCAGTACTTAGTAATAAGATTTTAAAAGGTTGTTCTATATGAAATTGTTGTTTCCTGGGGAACACATTTTGTAGATCTTGCTTAAACAGTCAGTAAAATATAGTCCCCATCCATTATTCATGTCTACAGCATATCTAAGATATAGAGATATTAGTATAAATTCCTATGAATACATAAGTGGGGAAAAAAAATCTGGAAGCAACAGAGACTCAATTAGAGCTGACACAGGAACTGAGAGTTGGATAAAAATTTTATGTAAGGAAAAAAATGCAATGTGTGTGTTTAGATGTCTATATTTTGTGATCAGAAGAGGTTTTACTCTCAGAAGGAGTCTAAAACTTGATATTATTGGAACACTAAATATAGAGAAAGGACACACAATGACTTGAGGGTAATAAGTCCAGAGTTTCTCATCTTAGAAGACATTGCTTCCAATAAAGGAGATAATGCTTGAAGGCCTAGAGGAGAAAGAAAGAAGGAAACACTTCGAGAAATTAAGAAATTTAGAAAAAAAAAAAGAAGAATATATAGAGAATCAAAAGACACAATGAAACATCCCATGTCCTCCAGAGCACACTTTATCCTTTAGAGACTTCACTTCACCACCAAATCTGTGAAAACATTTGTTATTTCTGTTCAAGGACAATACATACACTTAAAATGAACATAATTTGATCAATATTCACATAAAGCTTTTATGTGAATAAAATATAAAGCAAGAATTTTCCTCAAGTGATAAAATGAATCCTCTCCAAAATAAAAGGAAAAAAAATTTAACATACAGAAGCATTTGCAGATAACAGAGACTGTAACTGTAATGAAATCCCAGAACTAAAAAAAAAAAAAAAAGATATGTATATAACAGGAAGGAAAAAGAGTTGACTGTTCTCAAGAATTAAGCTGTAGAAAAAGAAAAAAAAAGTAATATGGGTGGAACATATTTCAGTTTGCATAAGGGTGGAATGATCAATAGAAAAGAGGATATTTAGTAGATGAACAAAAACAGTAAAAAAAAAAAAAAGAAAGAAAGAAAAGGAATGAACAAAAAGCTAAATATTGAAAGTGATAGAAATATAAAATAGAAGCAAATGTAACATGTTCACCCCACTATCTTCTCACCATCCACAATGTAACAAATCAAATTTAAACTATAATGCAAGAATAATAATACAAGAAAACTTTCTAGAACTTAAAAAAGACATGAGTCAACCAACTAATAGATTACAACATGTCTCTGGGAAAACTGGGTTTCCTGGTGGCTCAGATGGTGCTGAATCTTCCTCCAATGTGAGAGAACCAGGTTTTATCCCTGGGATGGGAAGATTCTTTTGAAGAAGGACATAAATGGCTACCTGCTTCACTATTCTTTCCTGGAGAATTCCATGGACAAAGGAACCTTTTGGGCTACACTTCATGGGATCATAAAGAGTCATACATGATCTAGAATTATCAGCCCTAAAACACATCTTATGAAATTCGGTACAAAAATAATAGACTTTAGTGATAATGAAAAGTGTTCTGAGTCTCAAGGCAAAAGATCAAGCCAATTAACCAAGGAGAGATTGCATTGGCTTCTGACTTGGCAAGAGCGACATACAAAGCAAGTTAAAGAGTGGAGTAAAGACACACACACACACACACACACACACACACAAGTCTTTCTCACGTGAACATTTTCAGAGTTTGAGAATATGATGATTTAAAATTTTCAAATAATGACAGCATATTCCAGGTGAAGAAACTTGAGCAAGTCACCATGTTAGAGGCTCAGAGTAAGGACTAAATTTTTTGATAGTCATAGGCTTGTCAATGTTGATATTTTTATAAAATTGCACTGTGATCTGCTTCTATGCTAAAAAAAAAAAAAAATCAGACCATCGGAAGTTTTTTATCTGGACTTCACATAATTCAAAAGAGAAACAAGTAGATCTATCTATGTATTTGGGCCAAATGAAAATAGTATTTAACCTCTTTGTTAAATGTAGGCTTTACTTCAATACAAATGCAGACAACAAAAAAAATAGTATTTGCATTATTATGTTAATTTTTTATACAAGAGAAAGTACACACCCTAGGCCATAAATCTAGCCTTGGTAAATTCAAAAAAAAAAAAATTGAAATCATTCCAAGCTTCTTTTCTGACCACAATACAGTAAGATTAGATCTCAGTTACAGGAGAAAATGTCCAAGGAGCAGTGGCTGCATGGGCGCAGAAGGGCCTAGAGGAACAATTTCACGTTCAAGGTCAGGAGGGGCAGTGGTGAGGAGATACCCCTCATCCAAGGTAAGAAGGAGTGGCTGCACTTTGCTGAAACAGCTTTGAAGAGATACCCCAAATATCAAAATAAGCAAAACCCAAATAAGATGGTAGGTGTTGCAAGAGGGCATCAGAGGGCAGACACACTGAAATAATAATCACAGAAAACTAATCAACAGTTGTGAAGAGATACCCCAAATATCAAAATAAGCGAAACCCAAGTAAGATGGTAGGTGTTGCAAGAGAGCATCAGAGGGCAGACAGACTGAAACAATAATCACAGAAAACTAGTCAATCTAATCACACTAGGACTACAGCCTTGTCTAACTCAGTGAAACTAAGCCATGCCCTGTAGGGTCACCCAAGATGGGCAGGTCATGGTGGAGAGGTCTGACAGAATGTGGTCCACTGGAGAAGGGAATGGCAAACCACTTAAGTATTCTTGCCTTGAGAGGCCCATGAAGAGTATGAAAAGGCAAAATAATAGGATACTGAAAGAGGAACTCCCCAGGTCAGTAGGTGCCAAGTATGCTACTGGAAATCAGTGGAGAAATAACTCCAGAAAGAATGAAGGTATGGAGCCAAAGCAAAAGCAATACCCAGCTGTGGATGTGACTGTTGATGGAAGCAAGGTCCAATGCTGTAAAGAGCAATATTGCATAGGAACCTGGACTGTCAGATCCATGAATCAAGGCAAATTGGAAGTGGTCAAACAGGAGATGGCAAAAGTGAACATCGACATTCTAGGAATCAGCAGACTAAAATGGACTGGAATGGGTGAATTTAACTCAGATGACCATTATATCTACTACTGTGAGCAGGAATCCCTTAGAAGAAATGAAGTAACCATCATGGTCAACAGAAGAGTCGGAAATGCAGGACTTGGATGGAATCTCACAAATCACAAAATGATCTCCGTTTGTTTCCAAGGTAAACCATTCAATATCACAGTAATCCGAGTCTATGTCCCAACCAGTAACACTGAAAAAGCTGAAGTTGAACGGTTCTATGAAGACCTACAAGACCTTTTAGAAATAACACCCAAAAAGATGTCCTTTTTATTATAGGGGACTGGAACACAAAAGTAGGAAGTCAAGAAACACCTGGAGTAACAGGAAAATTTGGCCTTGGAATATCGAACGAAGCAGGGCAAAGACTAGTAGATTTTTGCCAAGAAAATGCATTGGTCATAGCAAACACCCTCTTCCAACAACACAAGAGAAGACTCTACACAGGGACATCACCAGATGGTCAACACGAAATAAAATTCATTATATTCCTTGCAGTCAAAGATGGAGAAGCTCTATATAGTGACCAACAACAACAAAAAAGACCAGGAACTGATTGTGGCTCAGATCATGAACTCCTTATTGCCAAATTCAGACTTAAATTGAAGAAAATAAGGAAAATGACTAGACCATTCAGGTATGACCTAAATCAAATCCCTTATGATTATACAGTGGAAGTGAATAACAGATTTAAGGGACTAGATCTGATAGAGTGCCTGATGAACTATAGAAGGAGGTTTGAGACATTTTACAGGAGACAAGGATCAAGACCATCCCTATGGAAAAGAAATGTAAAAAAGCAAAATGGTTGTCTGGAGAGGTCTTACAAATAGCTGTGAAAAGAAGACAAGCCAAGAGCAAAGGAGAAAAGGAAAAATATAAGCATCTGAATTCAGAGTTCCAAAGGAAAGCAAGGAGCGATAAGAAAGCCTTCCTCAGCAATCAATGCAAAGAAATAGAGGAAAACAACAGAATGGAAAAGATTAGAGATCTCTTCAAGAAAATTAGAGATACCAAGGGAACATTTCATGCAAAGATGAGTTCGATAAAGGGCAGAAATGATATGGACCTAACAGAAGCAGAAGATATTAAGAAAAGATGGCAGGCATACACAGAAGAACTATACAAAAAAGAGTTTCATGACCCAGATAATCACTATGTTGTGATCACTCACCTAGACATCCTGGAATGTGAAGTCAAGTGGGCTTTAGAAAACATCACTATGAACAAAGATAGTGGAGGTGATGGAATTCCAATGGAGCTATTTCAAATCCTGAAAGATGATGTTGTGAAAGTGCTGCACTCAATATGCCAGCAAATTTGGGAAATGCAGCAGTGGCCACAGAACTGGAAAAGGTGAGTTTCCATTCCAATCCCAAAGAAAGGCAATGTCAAAGAATGCTAAAAATACTGCACAATTGNTTTCAAATCCTGAAAGATGATGCTGTGAAAGTGCTGCACTCAATATGCCAGCAAATTTGGAAAACTCAGCAGTGGCCACAGGACTGGAAAAGGTCAGTTTTCATTCCAATCCCAAAGAAAGGCAATGCCAAAGAATGCTCAAACTACTGCACAATTGCACTCATCTCACATGCTAGTAAAATAATGCTCAAATTTCTCCAAGCCAGGCTTCAGCAATACGTGAACCCTGAACTTCCAGATGTTCAAGCTGGTTTCAGAAAAGGCAAAGGAATCAGAAATCAAATTACCAACATCGGCTGGATCATGGAAAAAGCAAGAGAGTTCCAGAAAAGCATCTATTTTTGCTCTATTGACTATGCCAAAACCTTTGACTGTGTGGAACACAATAATCTGTGGAAAATTCTGAAAGAGATGGAAATACCAGGCCACCTGACCTGCCTCTTGAGATACCTATATGCAGGTCAGGAAGCAACAGTTAGAACTGGACATAGAACAACAGATTGGTTCCAAATAGGCAAAGGAGTATGTCAAAGCTGTATATTGTCACCTTGCTTATTTAAATTCTATGCAGTGTACATCATGAGAAATGCTGGGCTGGAAGAATCACGAGCTGGAATCAAGATTGCCGGGAGAAATATCAATAACCTCAGATATGCAGATGACACCATCCTTATGGCAGAAAGTGAAGAGGAACTAAAAAGCATCTTGATGAATGTGAAAGAAGAGAGTGAAGAAGTTGGCTTAAAGGTCAACATTCAGAAAATGAAGATCATGGCATCTGGTCCCCTCACTTCATGGGAACTAGATGCAGAAACTGACAGAATTTATCTTTTTGGGCTCCAAAATCACTGCAGATGGTGACTGAAGCCATGAAATTAAAAGACTCTTACTCCTTGGAAGGAAAGTTATGACCAACCTAGATAGCACATTGAAAAGCAGAGACATTACTTTGCCAACAAAATCTGTCTAGTCAAGGCTATGTTTTTTCCAGTGGTCATATACAGATGTGAGTGTTGGACTGTGAAGAAAGCTGAGCACTGAAGAATTGATACTTTTGAACTGTGGTGTTGGAGAAGAGTTTTGAAAGTCCCTTGGACTGTAAGGAGATCCAACCAGTCCATTTTAGAGCAGATGAGCCCTGGGTGTTCTTTGGAAGGAATGATACTAAAGCTGAAACTCCAGTCTTTGGCCAACTCATGCAAAGAGTTGACTCATTGAAAAAAACTCTGATTCTGAGAGGGATTGTGGCAGGAGGAAAAAAGGTCGACAGAGGATGAGATGGTTGGATGGCATCACTGACTCAATGGACATGAGTCTGAGTGAACTCCCGGAGTTGGTGATGGATAGGGTAGACTGGCATGCTGCGATTCATGGGATGGCAAAGAGTCAGCCACAACTGAGCGATTGAACTGGCTGAACTGAACAGGAGAAAAACTATTAAAAATTCCAAAATATCGAGGCTGAACAACACTTTGCTGAATAACCAACAAGCCACAGGAGCAAAAAAAAAAAAAAAAAAAAGGTCCATAGAAAGGAATGAAAATGAAAATACAACAACCTAAAACCTATGGGACACTTTAAAAGCAGTGCTAAGGGGAAAGTTCAGAGCAATACAGGCATACCCCAAGAAACAAGAAAAAAGTCATATAAATAACTTATCTGTACACCTAAAGCAAATAGTGAAGGAAGAAATGAAGAACCCCAGGGTTAGTAGAAGGAAAGACATCTTAAAAATTGGAGCAGAGATAAATGCAAAAGAAACAAGAGACCATAGCAAAAGTCAACAAAGCTAAAAGCTGGTTCTTTGAAAGGATAAATAAAACTGACAAACCATTAGCCAGACTCATAAAGAAACAAAGGGAGAAAAATCAAATCAATAAAATTAAAAATGAAAATGGAGAGATCACAACAGACAACACAGAAATACAAAGGATCATAAGAGACAACTATCAGCAATTATATGCCAATAAAATGGACAACTTGGAAGAAATGGACAAATTCTTAGAAAACTACAACTTTCCAAAACTGAACCATGAAGAAATAGAAAGCCTTAATCGACCCATCACGATCAAGGAAATTGAAACTGTAATCAGAAATCTTCTACCAAACAAAAGCCCAGGTCTAGACGACTTCACAGCTGAATTATACCAGAAATTTAGAGAAGAGCTAACACCTATCCTACTCAAACACTTCCAGAAAATTGAAGAGGAAGGTAAACTTCCAAACTCATTCTATGAGGTCACCATCACCCTAATACCAAAACCTGACAAAGATGCCACAAAAAAGAAAACTACAGGCTAATATCACTGATGAACATAGATGCAAATCCTTAACAAAATTCTAGCAATCAGAATCCAACAATACGTTGAAAAGATCATACACCATGACCAAGTAGGCTTCATCCCAGGGATGCAGGGTTCTTCGATATCTGCAAATCAATCAATGTAATACACCACATTAACAAATTGAAAAATAAAAGCCATATGATTATCTCAATAGATGAAGAAAAAGCCTTTGACAAAATTCAACACTCATTTATGATTAAAAACAAAAAAACAAAACTGTCCAGAAAGCAGGAATAGAAGGAACATAGCTCAACATAATTAAAGCTATATATGACAAACCCACAGCAAACATTATCTTTAATGGTGAAAAACTGAAAGCATTTCCCCTAAAGTCAGGAACAAGACAAGGGTGTTGATTTTCACCACTACTATTGAACATAGTTTTGGAAGCTTTGGCCACAGCAATCAGTGCAGAAAAAGAAATAGAAGGAATCCAAATTGGAAAAGAAGAAGTAAAACACTCACTCTTTGCTGATGACATGATCCTCTATATAGAAAACCCTAAAGATTCCACCAGAAAATTACTAGAGCTAATCAATGAATATAGTAAAGTTGCAGGATACAGAATCAGCATGCAGAAATCTCTTGCATTCCTACACACTAATAATGAGAAAATAAAAAGAGAAATTAAAGAAAACAATTCCATTCACCATTGCAATGAAAAAAATAAAACACTTAGGAATATATCTACTTAAAGAAACTAAAGACCAATATATAGAAAACTATAAAACACTGGTGAAAAAATCAAAGAGGTCACTAATAGATGGAGAAATATACCATGTTCATGGATCAGAAGAATCAGTATAGTGAAAATGAGTATACTTCCCAAAGCAATCTATATATTCAATGCAATGCCAATCAAGCTACCAACGGTACAAAAAAACTCAAATAGCTAAAGCAATCTTGAGAAACAAGAATGGAATGAAGGAATCAACCTGCCTGGATTCAGGCTCTACTACAAAGCTACAATCATCAAGACAATATGATACTGGAACAAAGACAGAAATATAGATCAATGGCACAAAATAAAAAGCCCAGAGATAAATCCACTCACCTATGGACACCTTATGTTTGACAAAGGAGGCAAGAATATACAATGGACAAAAGACAATCTCTTTAACAAGTGGTCCTGGGAAAACTGGTCAACCACTTGTAAAAGACTGAAACTAGAACACTTTCTAACACCATATACAAAAATAAACTCAAAATGGTTTAGAGATCTAAACGTAAGACCAGAAACTATAAAACTTCTAGAGGACAACACAGGCAAAACACTCTCCGACATAAATCACAGCAGGATCCTCTATGACCCACCTCCCAGGATATTGGAAATAAAAGCAAAAATAAACAAATGGGATCTAATTAAACTTTAAAGCTTCTGCACAACAAAGGAAACTATAAACAAGGTGAAAAAACAGCCTTCAGAATGGGGGAAAACAATAGCAAATGAAGCAACTGACAAACAACTAATCTTAACAATATACAAGCAAGTCCTGAATCTCAATTCCAGAAAAATAAACAATGCATTTAAAATAATGGTCCAAAGAATTAAATAGACATTTCTCCAAAGAAGACACACAGATGGCTAACAAACACATGAAAAGATACTCAACATCACTCATTATCAGAGAAATGCAAGTCAAAACCACAATAAAGTACCATTTCATGCCAGTCAGAATGGCTGCAATCCGAACGTCTATAAGCAATAAATGCTAGAGAGGGTGTAGAGAAAAGGGAACCCTCTTACACTGTTGGTGGAAATGCAAACTAGTACAGCCACTATGGAGAATAGTGTGGAGATTTCTTAAAAAACTGGAAATAGAACTGCCTTATGACCCAGCAATCCCACTAATGGACATAAACATCGAGGAAAACAAAATTGAAAGAGACACGTGTACCCCAATGTTCATTGCAGCACTGTTTATAATAACCAGGACATGGAAACAACCTAGATGTCCATCAGCAGATGAATGGATAAGAAAGCTGTGATACGTATATACAATGGACTAATACTCAGCCATTAAAAAGAATACATTTGAATCAATTCTAATGAAGTGGATGAAACTGGAGCTGATTATACAGAGTGAAGCAAACCAGAAAGAAAAGCACCAATACAGTATACTAACACATATATATGGAATTTAGAATGATGGTAACAATAACCCTGTATGCGAGACAGCAAAATAGACACAGATGTATAGAAAAGTCTTTTGGACTCTGTGGGAGAGGGAGAGGGTGGGATGATTTGGGAGAATGGCATTGAAACATGTATAATATCATATAAGAAATGAATCACCAGGCCAGGTTCGATGCAGGATACAGGATGCTTGGTGCTGGTGCCCTGGGATTACCCAGAGGGATGGCACGGGGAGGGAGGTGGTAGGGGACTTCAGGATGGGGAACATGTGTACACCCGTGGTAGATTCATTTTGATGTATGGCAAAACAGATACATATTGTAAAGTAATTAGCCTCTAATTAAAATAAATAATTTTAATTTTTTAAAAAAGAGAAAGTACAGATAGTTTCAAGTCATACTCAGTTGTTTTATATATCCAAATGTATAATTTGCCATCATAAACTCAAACAAAAAGTTAGTTATTAAAATATGTGAATATTATAATAAAACAGTTATGTTATTATATATTATATATAGCTTCTTATATGTCCATAGATAGTCTAATATAAATTTCCTTTGTAATTTTACATATTATGTAAGAAAATATTCTTGGACATATTTCATATATCTACTTCTCCAGCCTGCTAGAAACTTTCAAGAAAATGTTAGGAATTTTATGTCAATGTTAAAACAAACTTGAACACACAAACACACTTTCAACTAGATAATGAAAACATGAAACCCAAATGTTGACCACTGCTATTTGAAATTACAATTAAATTATATACAATGTAAAATAAGTCATTGTGCTATAATTGAGCCTGAATGAGAGTATTGATTTACCAAAAATACCTTTAAATTATATAGACATTCTTTGTGTTCACTCAGTCATGTCCAACTGTTTATGATCCCCATGGACTCTAGCCCACCTGATTCCTCTGTCCATGGAACTTTCTAGTCACTGTAAATACTTTCAAATCTTTTAGCAAAATACTAAATTCAATGTTGTTGAATTGCTCTCAGGTATTGCTATTCCACTGCCACTAAATTTGTCAAAGAAGATTCACTTTGTCTTTTTTTTTTTCAATCCTGTTAAATTATAACAGATATTGTCCAGACCAGATTAAGATTGAAAGTTAAACTACGAAATTTGGATAATCATCAATGGATTTCACAGTTCTTTACATCTAAATCATGTTTGTTGTTTTTTTATATGCTTAAATAAAATGTATTTGTGTGTGTGTGTGCATGTGTACATGTACACTTCATTTTAGAGACACCATAATTAGGGACTATAATTTAGTTCAACTCTTTTGAAAAATCAGACATAATAAAACAAGAATTGGGGAACACAAACTTTAAAGTTTTCCAGCTATTGATTTCAAAAATAATAATTAGCATAATTTACTCTGGAGAAGATTAAAAAAGTGACTAACCTGTGTGACTGGGATGAGCCAATACTACATTGATGAAATGGTTACCAGCTTCACAAATCTGCAAAACATTTCAACATTTGGGTGTGATATATTTCGGTCTCTTTTAAAAATATATTTTAAATATTCAAATATCCATGAAATATATTCCAAAGACCCAAAAGTATACTATAAGTGTAAGAAGAGATATTGTATTATAACAGTGAAAGAAGCTGTTGTAGACATATATAGAATCAAAAGAATGAGTAACATTGAGGTAGAGACTTTGAAGGTATCCATTTGATAGCTATGTTCAGATTGCCTTGTTAATCAGTTTCTATTGATTATCTGCTCTTTATTTGATACAATGGGTATATTTTTACAGCACTAATAGAGAGGTCTTATCACTGAAGATAGATTTGGCATAGGTTTGTGTATTCCAAGTTTGCTAACACAGTAGCAATCCTCCACTGCAAGAGTAGTAGTATGGTTTCCAGCTGGTCTCAGCTCAGTTTAAAAAACCTAGTATAAGCAATACTGCCCCACACAGAAACTTGTTTGTCTATCACCTGACCTTTTAGTCACGTAAGCTTCACTAGTTGTTCCTGTTTAGCACACTACAGTGGAATCAGTGACACACTTCGTTTTTTGGTGCTCCAAAATCACTGCAGATGGTGATTGCAGTCATGAATTAAAAGACACTTACTCCTTGGAAGGAAAGTTATGACCAACCTAGATAGCATATTAAAAAGCAGAGATATTATTTTGCCAACAAAGGTCAGTCTAGTCAAGGCTATGGTTTCTCCAGTGGTCATAAATGCATGTGAGAGTTGGACTGTGAAGAAGGCTGAGCACCGAAGAATTGATGCTTTTGAACTGTGGTGTTGGAAAAGACTCTTGAGAGTCCCTTGGACTGCAAGGAGATCCAACCAGTCCATCCTAAATGAGATCAGTCCCGAGTATTCATTTGAAAGACTGGTGCGAAAGCTGAAACTCCAATACTTTGGCCACCTCATGTGAAGAGTTGACTCATTGGAAAAGACCCTGATGCTGGGAGAGATTGGGGGCAGGAGGAGAGGGGGACAACTGAGAATGAGATGGCTGGATGGCATTACTGACTCTATGGATATGAGTTTGAGTGAACTCTTGGAGCTGGTGATGGACAGGGAGGCCTGGTGTGCTGCGATTCACGGGGTCACAAAGAGTCAGACACGACTGAGCAACTGAACTGAACTAAACGGAATTGATGACCTGCTAAGAAGTTTAACTGTTAATTTCTCCTGGGTTAAAGCTGTTTGAATTTGCAACATGTATCCTCTGAAGATAATCCCTTTGTCTGTTATATACATTTGACATAATTTAATGAAAAGTATGTATTCAAGATATATAAATATTATGTTATTTATAATAGTTTATGTTAACCAAAATTTTTGTTGTTTAGCTTATCCAACTTTTCATATTAATGTACCCTATAAATTGCACACTCTTTTAACTCAGTGGCTTTAATGCTAAAATCTTTTGCAATATATCTGATTTCTTTTTTCTTTTCAAAAATTTCTGAATTCATTTCTTCACATATACTAATAGTCCTATAGATTTTATTTTCTAGGTGACTTTAACATAACTGGCATGTAATTCTACTCTGTAAATTTTAGGAAAAAAATAGATTGAAAGTGAAAACAAAACTCCATTTATCATCACCTAGAATTGTTGTAGAAAAAGTCATTTGGAATAATCAACTTCAATAGATTAATTCTCATAGAATAATAATATTAGCAAATATACAAAATGTATTAAAATATTTGAAAAGTTACAAAATCATGATTGTTAGCAATCATATTTGTGCATAAAATAATTGTAGAAAAGACTTCTATTTTTTTTATTTTACCACTAGAAAGACAAAGCTAAAAATTGAATTTGAAGATTATTTTATATTTGAAATGATTTACACATTAATGTGACTAAGCTTGTAGGCTTTTTGCTAGGTGGACCTGTGTTTGAAACCTGAGTCCTTTGTTTTTCATTGTTAGAGGTCAAATGATTTAAATTTATTCTACATTGATTTCACTTCTCTAAGTTTCTGGGTCACATAATGTTTCAGCATTACAAAACATATAATTAAAATATATATAATTACCAAATTTAATGTTATATTTGTCTAAGTTTCAGGTAGACTGCTACTAGAGCAGCCTTGTAGCACAAGGCCATAACTTGTCTTTGGGTGTCTTTATTCCACCATCATCATGATCAACCCCAAATATATAATATACTAACATAAGAAAATGACAGAAGAGAATTTTAAAACTTGTAAATAAACCAAAATTTTATTTTGCTATCTGCTAACAAAATGTTTTTCTATATATATATTCTATGGGAAAAATCAACTCTATATGCTGAAAGATGCTTAGTTTACCATTAATTTAGCAACTCTACTGGAATTTAAATAACAGTTGTAATATTCATAATTTTTACCTTAAGCACTGGCTTTCAGTCTAGGCAATGAATTGCTCCAATACATACAGGTGTCAATGCTAATAGATGGAAATAAAAGCATTTGATTTAATTTCTTCTTGGGTCAGCACTAAGATTGGGAAATTTACTCAGTGCTATAAAACTCAGTATATAGTTTTATCACTGATTAAAATTTGAGAGCACATTAACTTTGAAACATTGGAATATTTCTCAGTATGATTCACAGATTTCTCCTGAGTTGATTCTTCCCTAAATTAAATATCTTCATTTGGTGTATTATATGTTAACACAACAATTTCATAAATATTAGAGCTTATGGGATTTGTTAATAGTAGATTTCATTTAACAGTCCTTAAATTGCAAATTATTGCAGATAATAAAATATATGAATACTATCTACTTTGGGCCATTTATAGCTCTTATGTAGGACATATTATGAAGGAAGTTGTAGACAATCATAAATAGTAAGGAAAAACTGTCCAAATATATTTACAGAAGTTATACCCAAATATTATATACAAAAGAAGCATGATGTTCTTCACTATGGTAATATAAAAAACAAATATGAAAATATTTCTGTCGGATTGCTCATATACAAATTGATAGTCTGCAACAATTTTACTTTTTTTTCAAAAAGTTTAATATAACTAAAAATAAGCTTATATATTTTAAACAACTGACATAAAGAGAGAGAAGCAACTCACAGATATTATCAGAATTACTGTAGTTGTGAAGAACAAGGTGGCCTAGATTTTAAAATTGTACAACAGTCTGAATATACTTAATACTACTGAACTGCACACTAAAACTAGTTAAGATAGTAAATCTTAAGCAATTGTTTTTTTATCATTTATCATTCTAATGTTC